>JACGTP010000630.1:0-23475 GCA_023678845.1 Mischocyttarus mexicanus
CAATTTCAATGGATGAATGCATTAAACTAACAAGGGCTAGGACAAGCCGTATATCCCCAGATTTTTTTGAAACTTTACACACTTGTAGATGTTGATCAGTATTATCACGTACCGGTTAAAGTATGTTTGAATAATCAACCCTTTTCGCGATATCGACCGATAAAAATTGGAATAAAAACAAAATATTCATATCTACCTCTATGTTGCCATATTTAGCACAAGCCGCTGATAGGCAAGTGGCTAAGGGCACAAGCTCGTAATCGTGATGCTGCGTGTTTGAGTCTTTTTAGGTTTTTGAGTTTTTTATTTTTTTTCTTTAAGTTTTTATGTTTATATTTATTTAAAATAGTGTTTTATATATTTACTTTTTTTTTCTTTCGACAGTATGTTTTATTACTTTTATGAAAATTAAAATGTAAAATATGTTATATTTTTGTCTTTGGATCGCAAGACCGTACTGTCGTATAAAAAACGATATGCATTTGTTTCTATCGCGCGTTTGTCTACACCAGTGGTTCCCAAAGTGATCCTTACGGACCCCCAGGGATCCCTAGACAACGTCGGGGGATCTGCGCAAGGTTTAATATAAATTTATTATTATGAAAAGAAATTACACCCACAATCTCATTACATGCAACAAGTGACAGGAATAAGAAAATCGACTAAAAAAAAAGGTTATAATTTCAATAAATACTTTTTTAACAATTTTTTTTTAAATTTTTGTCTTATGCCTTATAGTAGCTCTTTCACTTGGGGGTCTATGGACAACTTTTGACTATAAAAAGGGTTCCATTGACCAAACAAGTTTGGGAACTAGATCCACAATTACATTAGTAGACTCGTAAAAGGAGACAGGCTATGAATTTTTTGTCGGAAAGTAAACAATAAAGAAAGTTGTGAATATTGAAAAATGGGTTGTATGTATATTATAGGAAAAGTCAATAAACTACATGGTGATGTAGTAACGTTATATACAAGAAATTCTAAACTTAATTTCAAAAACGGTAATTTAATCGCGCATGGTAGATTTAGCGTTAATATTCTTCTGGTTAAAAGAAGATGATTAACAATATAAATCACTATAAACAAAATGGCTGTACCCATAATACTGTTCTTGTTATCAAATGCAGAATTTGAAGCCACGTCACTACAAGCCACGTCGTTCTACAAACGAAAACATACCGAATTGTGACCTAAAAGTTGTGTTTAACCAAGACCTTAATTTTTGTCCTTTTAGAATTTCAAAAAGTTGATTATTTGCTTCTTGGCTAGCTCAATTAACAAATGCCGCAATTTACCATTTTCTTTAAAAAATTCCCCTAGCCGTAATAAATAATATTTATAAAAAGTAAAATTTACGTATTGTTTTTTTGCTCTCTTATAATGTATAAAAAAATCAGGAACGATATGAGATTAAGGCTCTTTGTGGTGCAACTAATAAAAAAAAAATTTTTTTTAATTAACTTTTGCTTTTTGCATAACCTATTAAAAAAACCAAATTAAACGTACTTATAGTTAATAAAGTAATGTTACTTGTTCATAAATTTTATGAAAATATATTAATGTTAACTATTGAAAAACATTACGTACAAAAAAGCGTTTCCAGAATGTTGTACTTTTACGCGACCGCTATTTGCAAGTAAACTATTGCGATTTTGCATTTCGAACTGTTTCCACTATAAAGGCAATTTCATAAGGAACAAATTATTCCTAGTAAAATTTTGACCAGAAACTATTAGTTTGCGAGATATAAGTCAAGATTTAAAGAAAAACACGATTTTTTCCGTTTTTTTCACATTTTGATTTTTCAGACGAGTTCCTAAAACTTTTTGGCAAATGCTTTATTTATCTGTTAATGTAGACCACTTACCCAACCTTCTGAAATTTTTTGCCAACTTATGGACACAACATGTATTTTGAGTCCAAACTCCGGCTTGTTTGACTGGACTATGAGTCGTTAGTCAGGAGTCTTATGTTAGATTCTTTTATGAAACCCTTCTTATGAATCTTATGTATCTTATGGAAAAGGGTTATTACGATTATATGAACCTTATATCTGAAGTGGAACGAGATAGAAATAATTATTTATAATTATTAGAAGTGAGTTTGTAACTCGCCATCGGGAATTGTTTACAATTGTAAGCCTTCTAAGATTGACAGAGGTTAGAAGAGAAAAGAAAGATACTTTAAATAAATACATATAACAAATTGAAATCTAATCTGTTATTAAATTTAAATAAACAAAAAAGAAAAGGGAAAAAGATTTATTTACATTTTTTCACATTATAGACGTATTTGAGAATTGTAAAATTAAATAATATAATAAATTATATATATAATAATATAATTTATTATAATAATATAATAATATTTATTATAATAATATAATAAATTATATATTGTAAATTAAATTATATATATATAATTATGTGCACTAAAATCCTTTTCTCCTTCTCTTTCTCTCTCTCTCTCTCTCCTTTAGTATATGAGAATACTCTTGTATTTACTCACTACCATTCTCGTGCTTACTTTCAAACCTTCATATTCATATTCCGCATTATTCGAGAATTTTACGTTTTCCACATAACAATAGTAACAGCAGTTTAGCATCGATAAGATGAAATAAAAGAGAAAATTACGACGTGATCGTCTTATATCAAACGAGAGCAAATTAGCCTCAGGAAACTTAAAAAGATTGTACTGTGAGTAAAAAATAATTATTTTATACAGATATATCATACCTTAATGAACCAGAATATAGATAATTCAAATTCCATTTAGGATTTTATTTTTATTTTCATCGACTAATTAAATAGAACAGACTTGGAAAAAAAACATTAGATGATAAAAAGTATAGCATATGATAAACATACGATGGAACTTGGCAAGGAAAAACAAGAATTTATTGTTACTAGCATTAATTATTTGAATAATATTATTGGCGAGATTGATGATCAACTTACAAAATTAGAGTCAAAGAAAAAAGTAAAAGGGACAAAAATGTCTGATTTCTCCGAAAAGGTAACAAAAAAAGATAATCAAGGTATTGAAGTTACACTAGATATAACATATTATAAAGATAAATCTACTTTTACCACTTATACTCGAGGAAAAGTGATCCAAAATCTAATGGAGTATTTGAATCTTGTAAAGTATTTCAACGGAAGCAATATAACTGTAGAAAAATTTTGTAACAAAGTTAAAATGATATTAAACCATCTTCCCATTGAAGAAAGAGGGTTGTTCATCAAATTAGTTCAGAAACGAAAAATAATCGGAGAAGCAAAAAGTATGCTAAACGGAATTCAAATTAATACAGCACAAGAATTTTTTCGAAACTCTTTACATATTATTTGGAGATACAAATTCTCTTATATATGCAAGAATGAACAGGAACGGATGCATACAAGGACGAGATTCAGTATCAACATATAACATAAAATTTTTGTATGCTCAGATAAATATAATGGCAGCTGTTATTAACAATCCATTGTTATCAACGTCAAAGAAGAAATTTAGGTTATCGGATGAAATAAGAGGTGCATTAACGGCCTATATTTCTGGTCTAAAATACGAAATAAAAATCTTATTATTACTCAAAGCTTTCAAACCGGCATCTCTGTCTGATGCATTAAATATGGCATTAAATATAGAAAAACAACGAAACAAATCGTATCTTTCAAAGAATATGAATAATATCACAAGAAATGTCTTTCTTTCAAATTTAATTTATATGTGAAAATATCCAAAATATTATCTGAAAGATTATCTGAATTAAAAATTTGTAAACAAGCTTCTGTAATACTATACAAACAGTACATTAAAATAGAAAAGAAATCAATGTAACTTTATGTCTAACACTGATCCTTTCTCAAACATCTAACAATTTTAATTAGGAGAGCTGTGCCTCTACTACCTCACTTCAACCTTGCAAACATGTAAAGACCTGAACGGCCTGGAATACCATACAAAATATCTCTTTTGATGAGATCAATTTCTTCCAGCGCGATCTACTGATTTTGTGGTGTGTGTGAGTCGATTTGAATTTTCGATAACGTAATATTAACAGAATAAGTAATGTCTTTCTGTATTGTCATCAATTATTAGAACTTGAAACTATGTAAATAATTTAAGGTTAAATAAATTTTGTCGAACATTTCAACCCGTTTTCTATGGAGCATTATTCATGAGCACAATCGTTAAATTCAATACTCCTAATTTTTGTAAGAAGCATCTTAAAAAAGAAAAATACAAAAACAACTATTTCAAATTAAAGGAATTCAAGGATTTTATACAAGTTAATTTAATGTAAATAATAAACGATTCGATTATTAAATAGGATTTCAAAAAAAAAAAGATAAAAATCGTATCATTAGTATCCAACGAATATTATTGTAATTGTAATTATTATAACGAATATTAAACATGAATATCATATGTATGTGTATGCAAGTGTATTCAAGGTGACGATGAGTACTTCTTTATGAATTTTGTTTTTTGAATTTTTGGTTTATATGATAAACACCCAGTTAACACAAAACGTTAATATGACGTTCGATTTAGATCATTTTTTTGACATAAAATTTTTATGAATATATGAGTAAAATCTGACGTAGAATCTTGCTGTAAATATTATGACCTTAACCTGATATAAAATTTATATCACGTTTTGATGTCATTTCTAAGTCCTAATTTTTACATATTATTTATGTCATAAATAAGTTAAAAACATAAAAATACGTTACCCGCACGCCAAGTGTTAAATATGACATATAACCTCTTCGGACTCTGTGCACATTGCACATTGCAATGTAAGTAATACTTTTACTATTACTCTCTACTCTATTTTTATCTCTCTTTTTTTTATTTTAACTGTAGCTACTTTTAAAGTAATTATAATTTTTCCAGGTGTGATATTGAAGAAATTCCCTACGTAGGATAGTGCTGCATTTTCCAAAACGGGTAGTAATTAGTTCCGATTAGGAAATCAAAGAGCTTCTAAACACAAGGCGAAGTGATGCAAAAAGATTAAAATATCATCTACTAAACCCCATACTATAAAAAAAATTGCAAGGAATTATTACATTAATAATAGAAATTACATACATAAGTTCATTATATAGATTTACAAACGAATGCTTTGTGATAGTCTTTGCAAGACGATAATTTTGAGTATTGAATCTGTAATATTATTTATTTTGTTTGTATTCTTATTTTTATTGAGCTTTATTTGTAATAATTTGATTTTCAATTAAAGGATTTTAAAATTTGAAATTTTGCCGCCAAAAAAAAATATAAAAATCCCTAATATTCTGAAATTCCCTATACAATGCTAAAAAAGGAAAGTAATTTTTCAGTCAAATTTTGTAATTAATGTATATGACATCTATATGACATTGATTTTACGTCATATTTATGTCAAGTGAACATCAAATGGACGTCATATATAAATCATATTTATGTAAGAATTATTCGTCAAAAAGTGCGAAATAGAGACCTAAAAATGACTAGTTTTAGAACCAATTTCTTACGTTCAAGATTATTTTTCATGACGTCAAATTGACATCATTTTTACGTAAATGTGTTCACTGGGATGGTAAGCAGTCTTTGATTCTTTGCACATGCATTGTAATCACTTGTCATCTAAAACAATGTAAAATGACAATTACATTAAAACAATTATATTAATAGTACTTTTGAAAATTTTCATGGATTGCAATCTTTTTTTATGAACAATTATTTTTTGACAGACATAGTTCGGTAAAGATATTTTCATTTTATTAGTCATTTATTTAGTTAATTTTTCTATTTACACGTCTCCTTAACACGTTTTGCACCGATGATTCTTCAAAGAAATTTATTACCGACTACCCTAAATTTTTTCTCCTGTCATAAAAGAAAGTAAAATAAAATCACAAAAGAATCTTATTTTATTCAACGCTAGCAACAAATATCATTATAAAAACCAAACGAAACGTTGACGAAATAAAATCTTACAAGGAGAACATACCAAATTCATCGCCGGGTTTTGCTTAAAATGGCATGCAACTTATAGACCTTGACTAGTACATCATTATGCTAAATTATTAAACTCCAACCCTCAATCGTTTTTAAGATATTTGCGATTAAAGTTTAAACAAATAGTTGCTCACATATATGTACCAGTGTTTTGCTTCACTCAATATAAGTCGTCGGTAGTTTTTTTTTTTTTTTTTTTTAAAAGAATAATTTTTATTTAGCTATAAAAAGTACAAAAATACGTAAGTAAAGAATTATCAAAAAAAAAAAACTTAACAATATTTGGTCTGATATGAATTGCTATCTGAGATAGATCTCATCATAAAACAGTAGTAATTTACAATAGAAATATAGAAGAGTATTAGTCTAATACGCGGTGGTCAATTCTTATCTGGAACAGCAGAAAAAATACATTTATAATTAGATGTTAAAAATATAGCTACTACAAAAAACATCTGAATCACATTTTTATACTTAAACCTAGGAGTATAAGAGGTAGGAAGGAGTGGAAATGATAGGATAAATTGTAGGAAAAGGGAAAAGACGGGAAGACGGATGGCATGAGAGCTTAGAATAAGTTAAAGAGCTATATATACAAGGAAGTCACATAGTGACAAACGTGGAGAGCCTTTACAGGATTGGACTCAGGGTATACTAAGTGACTAGACGTTGGTTAGGATGTTGTTTTTCCCACAACGATCTTCTTCTTATTTCATCAATGTGTTTGGCGTCCTGGGTGAGCCACCAATATGCTTTTGAAAGTCTATGAGTGTCTCTCTTGTCGACATCAGGGAGTGCCGTCGAGAAGAGATTACGGGTGGTTGTATCCGGTTCCATGTTGATTGTTTTGTCTGTGCAATGTGTCTTGATGTGGTACAAGAATGGGAGATTATTCTCATTTTGTATCAGTCCGTGTTTGTCACAAAGAGTGAACAGTTCAGGTGGGATATATCCACTGTTGCATATGGCTGCGAAGTCGTCTTCATCAGGACAGCAGAACTTGTTGATAATTGGATTGTTTATCTTAGGGTAATTAGCATAGTTACTTCGGCACAATTTAATGATAAAGCAGTTCACTCTGGTGATGTTAGCCAGATTATATATTTTAGTATTGCTTACGTATTTCTTATAGTCTGATTCAGCCGTTTGGTATGTTCTGATACAAAACCGGAGCACTGATCTTTCTAACCTTCGATACTTTTCCATAACTGTTGATCCCATATTCCATAGGACTGGTGCTGCATAAGTTAGTAGTGGTCTGATTAAAAGTTGGTAGCAGATGATTTTTGCTCTTGCTTCGAGGTTGCTGTTATAAAGTATTCTGGAGTTCGCCTTGATGGCTATTTTGGCCTTATTTAATTGTATGCTATGGTGTTTGTTGAGACGAAGTAAATGATCCAGGGTCACTCCTAGATATTTGACGGTCTTTTTTTGGGGAATGACCAGTGTACTGTTATTATGATCTGTTACGGATATGATAGCTTCCTTGATTTTTTTGTCTTGCGATGCTTTAATACGTTTGACCGGTCTACGAAAGAAAACAACTTCGCTTTTGAGCGCGTTTATTTTTAGGTTCCAGTTGGTGTAGTATTGGTTTATTTTGTTGATTCGATCTTGCAGTCTCTTAATCAACTCATCTATATTCGAATCTGCACTGTAGATAACCCTGTCATCCGCGAATGAGCTTGAGAGGACTCCGTCAGAAAGCAGCTCGGCTTCGATGTTAGTTTCGCTATCGAAGATGTTGAATAACATTGGCGAGAGTACCGTTCCTTGTTGCAATTCTTCGCTGACCTGAAAATCACTCCTGGAGAGGTTAGTGCCGTCCCAAGTGCGGAAAGATTTGCCCTCCAGCATGTCCATCAGCAGCAAGATAAGTCCTGTAGGGAATTTATATTTGATGAGTTTGAATATTAGCCCATTGATCCATACAGAGTCGAATGCTTTCTCGAGATCAAGAAAAACTGCTCCTACTATTAGGTTGCTTCGAATGTTATTAGTTGCGTCTGATAGGAATTTGTTTAGTGCATGTGTTGTAGAGTGTTTGTTTTTGAAGCCAAACTGGTTATCCGGAATGATTTTCTTGAGTTCGCAGTAATAATCCAGTTGTTTTTTAATTAGCCTCTCATAGATTTTACTAATGCTCATCGTGAGGCTAATTGGTCTGTAGCTTTGTGGTAATTCTGCATCTTTATCCTTTTTTGGTATGGGGAGCACTTTAGCCATTTTCCACCTTGATGGGTAGTAGGCGTTATTGATAGCATTATTGAAGATGATGGTGTAGTTCATTATGAGTTTAAGTGGTAGATTCTTAAGAACTACCGTCGGTATATTGTCAAGACCAGATAAGGTTTTGTTTTTTAATTTTGCTTGAATGGTCGTGATATCTAGGATTTTGAAAAAGATGTTAAGTCCACAGACAACTTCTTTTGGATCGTATGCTGGATTTTCGGGGCTAAACTCAGTGAATGTCAGGTCTTTATTTCTTATCTTGTGCTTCAAGATGCGTAGATTGTTTACTGTGGTGCCCACTATCTTTTTAGTCTTGGTGTTTGTGTTTGTATATCTGGGTGAATTGATGCTCTCTAAGTATTTGCCAATGATTAGAAGTTTATCTTCCGGATCTGTAAATATGACTGAGTTGTCTTTTATTAGGTGTTGGAAGTTGGTTTGAGCGTAGATGCTAAGTTGGCTGTTATCTGCTTGAACTCGGAGAGTATCAATGCCCATAGTCTTTTTTGGCCTTAAGAATCTATTAATATTTGGGAAGAACTTATGTGGATTTCTGTAGTCGATGTTCTTGACTTGGCCTTCCCAGTACGCAGTCACAGTCCTTCTAAACTCAGTCTGCAACAGCTTGTTAATTTTCCTTATCGTTTTTTTGGTTTTATTGTTACCTCGACGACTGTAGGGGGTGTTTCTAAATAGCCTGGTGAGAAGAAATGATTTGTAGGAGTGCAATTTTTTGATGGTTTTATTGACATATTTTTGATAGTAGTTGGTGGCTCCTGGTGTGTTCTTGGGGATAGTTATTTTTATGGCCTCAGTGATAATTTTTTCAATATTAAGTATATATTGGTCAATTTCATATATTGACAAGTTTCTGTCGTGTGGAATGCTGTTCTGGTTTTGAATGTTTTTTTCTAAATAGTTGTTAAATTTTCTCTAGTTGGCCTTTTTGTAGTTGTAATGTTGCGGTGAGGCTGTAATATTGGTAAAACTTATTTTATCTGCTTTTTCGAGGTAGATAGTTAGTGTGATGGCGTTGTGGTCACTATCGTACGGTAGTGTTGGTATTTTACCATCTACAAGATTCACCGTATGAAGTCGCATATCCATTATGCAGTAATCCAGAAAAGATCCTGCCTTAGGATATGTTGGCTTGTCTAGTGAAATAAGCGTTGCTTTGTATTTAATGGCGCTTGCGCACATCCAAGTGTCTAGTTGTCTACCTCCGGTGTTTGTGATAGTGTCATTCCATAGTGTGCTCCTGGCGTTAAAATCTCCTGCTATGATGTATTGGATATTAATGTTTTGTAGTTTATATTCGTCGGCCAGTTTGTTTAGATCTTGTATGAATTTGTTCGAGCAGTTTTGTGTTGCGTAGATGCTGATTAGGAGTAATGTAGCTGTTAAGTTTATTTTGACTTTTATTGCTGTGTGTTCAATGATCTTGTTGTTTCTGGTGCTAGGGTGGCGAATAACTTGGAATTTATTTTATTGTTGATCGCTATGGCTGTACCTCCTCCCCATAGTGAGTTATGTCGGTCTGTTCTTATTAACTGGTAGTTTGAAAGGCAAACTGTGTGTTTGGCGTTTAGTTTAGTTTCCGAGATAAGACAGATGTCCAAATGGTGGTCATCTAGGAATTTTTGCAGATCATACCTTCTCTTAACCGTGCGAATGGAATTGACGTTAACAGCGGCTATTTTTAGTGCGTTGTTGAATTGTGAAGTCATTACAAGTCGGCATATAAGTGTGACATGATTGTGTCGATTCTAATTGCGTTGTTTATGATCTTTTCGTTTATTCTTTTCAATTCCGCAAGGATTTCGTTTTCGAAATTATTTAGCTGTATAACGATGTTGTTGGCTCCTTGATTGTCACAGTTGCTGGTACTCTCGCTGTGGTATCTAGGATTAGTAGCTTCCCTGATAATTGGTTTCGTCGGTTGCACCATTTGGATGAGTGGTGGATTTGAGTTTCCTCGAGGGGTCATATTTGCATAGCTCATCCCCGGCATTATTACCTTGTTAGTAGCAGCTAGCCTGCGTGCAGCTGCTATTTTTTTTTGGTTCAGGCTCTCCTGAACTAGTTTGGTTGTTATTTTTATCATTGGGCAGCCTTTGTATGCTGCTGAGTGCCCATATTTGTCGCAATTAGTGCAACGGAATTTGGTTTTGTCCGTCGTGTCTTTGTTTTGCATTCGCTCACTTTGTGGCTGCCAGCGCATTTGGGGCAAACTGCTTTTAGGTTGCGTGTCCTACCTTTTGGCAGTTTCTGCATTGGAAGATAGGTGGCCTTTTGAGTTGCTCCCACCTGCACCTTTGATTGAGTAGGTTTTTACATTTCCACAGTGGGGTGTCAAACTGTTATGGTTTAGCGTATGGAAGCCGCCTCTGATGCCACAAGTGTTTTCCCCTTAAGATGTCGAGGGGTGAATGTATAATATTGTATATTTTCTTCTTTGAGCATTGACAATGCCTTGTCATGATGCTCAATGTTGAAAAAATTGACGATGATTGTTTTATCGTCGAACTCTTTTAGTGAGAAACTATTCTCCGGAAAGTTTCTGTTTCTTAGGAACTTCCTAGATTCTTTAATGCTCGGTAGGACCGCATATATTGGTGGGGGTTTAAATCTCCTACTCCTATCAGGTGCGTTAGCCTGCTTTGCCTTATTGGCTCTTTCCGTAAGTGCGCTGCTGTCCTTGTCAGTTGCACTCGTTTCCATCTCACCCGCTTCGTCTAGTGATTCAAAAGAGTTGTGCATTTTGATTGGCGGTTGCACTGTCGCCTTGCGAGTCTTGGCCGTCTTGCGTGGGTCCTTAACACTAATCATACCATAACGGGTCAAATGACCCATTTTGAACTTTTGCATTGATAATGCACGTATTATCTTATTACTTCTCCAAATTTAACTTACTGACTTTTTCTGACTAATTAAGTCTACTGTTCTTATACTATTTTTATAATTTTTTGTTTTGTTTATTTTGAGTAATAACTGTCGTATACTGTTTTCTACCACATCGGGTCATTTGACCCGGAGAACATTTTTTTTGTTTTATAAGCTTATCAATACATATTGCTTATCTTATTGTATTCAGTAAACTGCAAATGTATGCAAAGACTGTTACGTAAAGTAGTTCAATCAAAATAGCTGAGAATAATTCAAAAAAATATAAAAATTTTAGATTGAAACTAGATTTTTGTGTAAAAAAGGTAGCAAAAAAAGAAAAGTTTAGTACATAGTTTTTATTTTATTTTGATAGCTTTATTAGTGATACAGGTAACTATTTACCCATAAAATGTCGAAACGAACGAGACAGTCCAAATTCTTAGAAGATATAAATGATATTGGAAAAGAGTTTTCGGAAATCGGTGAAGATAAATTTTCTGAAAACGAAGATATATTGGTTACAAACGAAAATGAGTCTGAATCTACAGATACTGACAATGAAGAGGAAAATATTGTGAATATCGGTTGTGGACGAATATTTTCATTGAGAACAGCCAAAACTGTTACAAACCGGGTGGTAATATTACTATAGATGAACAGCTATTTCCGACTAAAGTACGATGTAGATTTACGCAATACATGCCTAACAAGCCGGATAAATTTGGAATCAAATTTTGGTTAGCATCGGACGTCGATAGCAAATACGTCATAAATGCATTTCCATATCTAGGAAAAGATGAAAATAGACCCTCTTCAGTACAACTCTCTGAATATGTTGTACTCAAGCTGATCGAGCCATTTACGGGTTGCGGAAGAACTGTGACCACAGACAACTTCTTCACAAGCAAATCCCTAGCCATACAACTTCTAGCAAAAAGAACTACCCTAGTTGGAACCATTCGCTCAAACAAAAAGGAGCTACCACTAATTGCAAAGCAAAAGAAAGATGATATGGCAAGATTTTCTTTGAAAATTTTTACTTCTGATAATTGTACTCTTACAATTTATAAAAGCAAGCCAAATAAAAAGGTACTTTTATGTTAGTTCTAAACATAAATTTGTATCAATAGAAAATAATGATAAGCGTTTACCTGAAACTGTTTCATATTACAATAAAACCAAATTTGATGTAGACATGACCGATCAAATGGCGAGGAAATTTACTACAAAGTCTAAGTCTTGCAGATGGCCACTCCAAGTTTTTTTCAATATCCTTGATTTAGCTAGTATAAATGCGTGGATTTTATACAAGCAAACAACAGGAGATAATATCTCGAGACAAGATTTTTTACTCAAGCTAGCAGTAGAACTTGCCGACGATTTTCGAGTTGCCCGTGAAAAACCAAAAGAAAAAGCAAATACTAAACGATCGTTGCCTAACCCTGTTACAGATTCTAATAAACGTAAGAGGTGTCAAATAGGATATTGCAAAGAGAATAAAATTAATAAAATTTGCTCCAATTGTAAAAAATTTGTTTGCGGGAAATGTGCGACGGAAACACTTATGTGTAAAAAATGTGATGTATAAAAACAACTCTTATTTTTTGCGTTTGAAATAGAAATTGTAAAAATACTATTTCATATAATTATAATACATATTTTATTATCATTATATTTTTATTTCCTTTCCAACATCCATATTTCATACATAAAAGTAGGAAACGTAAATTTCGGGTCATTTGACCCGCTATGGTAAACTAGGTATCTAATAAGTGTTGGTATGATTAGTGTTAAAGCCATCGCCTTTGTTCGAGGGTACGGCGCCAGAGGTCGAGCCCTCCGACGAAACGCTACTGTTTCTGCTCCTAACCTGTACTAGGTTTTAGAGTGTTTTAGCACCTCAGGATAGCCCTTTGTGCTATAGCCCTTATAAAACTCTTTGAGTTGTCTTCTTAATTTTGGGTCACACCAACTATCACTTACTTCTGAGCTTGGGTGTTTTCTTTTTGCGCTCATGATGTTCGGTCTAGCGACCGGGGGCGTGGGCCCCTCTCTTCGCCACGTGGCCACACTTCACGTGGTGTGGGATATGCGTAAAGGAGAAAAAGAAACGGTAAAAACCTAATTAATTAACCGACACAGTTACGTTTTGTAAACTATTTTTGAAATAATTAACACTAGAATAATTTTGAAATCTCGGCGCTCCCATATCGATGATGCCCGTGCCGTTGCCGGACAGAGGAAGCCGAGTCGTCGGTAGTGAAGCAGGTAAGGGCACAGACTCGTATTTTGGGGTCGTGTGTTCAAGTCCGTCCGTCCCTAATTTAATTTTTTTTTTTTTTTTTTTCATATATACTTACATTAATATTTTTTACATTTAATTTTTTATAATGTAAAATAATTTTATTGATGCATTTATTTTATGAAACGTTTCAAATTTTTTTTTATTTGCAAATATTACGAAAAATTAAAAAAAAGAAACTTATATATTACGCATAAGTAATATAATTAATAATTATAAGTAAATAACATATAATAAAAAATACATTTTATAAAATAAATGCATCAATAAAATTATTTTACATTATATCATTTATAAAAAAAATATAACATATTGTAAAAACATAGAAAAAAATTAATGTAAGCATAACGTACTTGAAAAAAATAAAAAAAAGAAATAAAAAAAAAAAAAATTAATTAAGGACGTACGGACTTGAACGCACGACCCCAAAATACGAGTCTGTGCCCTTACCAGCTTCACTACCGACGACTTATGTTAAGTAAAGCAAAACACGGGTACATATACGTGAGCAACTATTTGTTTAAACTTTAATCGCAAATATCTTAAAAACGATTGAGGGTTGGAGTTTAATAATTTAGCCTAATGATGTACTAGTCAAGGTCTATAAGTTGCATGCCATTTTAAGCAAAACCCGGCGATGAATTTGGTATCTTCTCCTTGTTAGACCTGTGACAGAAAACTTTATAAATTAAACATATTTTAAAAAATATTTTAGTTACTTCTGTGCCTTCAGAAATGCATTTATGCATATACAAAATTTTCAAAAGCAAGTATTTTTAGCGACCGGCTAATAGCGGATTTGGCGTGTGTCGAAGGAATGGCATATCTTATAAGGAGTTGAACAAGGCGGGTACCCCTAGATTTTTTTGAAACTTCACACACTTGTAGATGTTCTTTAGTATTATAACGTACTGGTAGTAGTTCGGTCGAATATTCAACCCTTTTCGAGATATCGACCGATAAAAATTGGATAAAAAACTGAATATTCATACCTATTAGGTTGTCCCCTAAGTTTCTTCCGCGCCGCGCTATGAGTGACTTTAAGTGGTTGTGTTTATATAAACATGCAGACTTATCTCTTAGCCGTTTATGGCATCGGTTTCAGTCGTCCCAGAGCTCTTTTAAAGTACGTTTTGTTAGTGACAAAGTCTCTTTTACAATTTTTTCTGCACCGTTCAATATGGAGAGCCAAAAGAAGCATTTGCAGCATGTTATTCTTAATTGCTTTAAAAAAGGTAATAGTGCAAAAGACACTGCAGACGAGATTTGCACCGTTTACGGGAGTAGTACTACGACTATTAGGACCGTCCGCAATTGGTTTAAAAAATTTAGAGCTGGCAATTTCGACTTGAAAGATGAAGACTGCAGCGGCCGCCCAGAAACGACGGATACGGACATTATCAAGACTGTGTTCACTGAAAATCCACGATCTAGTGTGCGTAAGATAGTGGATGCTACTAATATTCCCAAGACAACGGTACATAAGCATTTAATCAAGATGGGATTTTCGAATCGATATGAAGTTTGGGTTCCACACCTACCGACGGAGACCAGCCTTATGAACCGCGTCTCTACGTGCGATTTGCTTCTCCAGCAACATGAAAGGGATCCTTTCTTAAAGAGGCTTATCACTGGAGACGAGACTTGGATTTTATACCAAAATGTGCATCGAAAACGCACTTGGTCTAAGGAAAATAGACCTTCAACTGTTGCGAAGCCTGGACTTCACACGAAGAAGATTCTTTTGTGCATTTGGTGGAACTGGAAAGGTGTAGTGTACTACGAGCTTCTTCCTCAAGGTGATACGATTGATGCTGACAAATATTGCAATCAACTGGATCAAATGAAAGCCGTCATAGCAGAAAAACGGCCAGAATTGGCGAACCGACGAGGCGTCGTTTTCCATCACGACAACGCAAGACCGCATGTTGCATTGGCTGTAAGGCAAAAATTATTACAGTTTGATTGGGACGTTCTACCTCATCCTCCGTACTCCCCAGACCTTGCTCCATCCGATTATTACTTGTTCCTCTCATTAAAAAATTCTCTCCGTGCTAAATCTTTTCTATCCATAAGCGAAGTAAAAACGCACCAAAATGAATATTTTGCAAATAAGTTTGAACAATTTTGGAAAAAGAGCATAATGAGGCTTCCTGAGAGATGGAAGAAGGTTATAGAACAGAATAGTTAATATATAACATAATAAATTCACCTTAAACAACAAATATCGTGTATTAATTTCGCATCAAAAAAAGGGAAGAAACTTATGGGACATCCTAATACATATCTCGTACCGCTCGACTCTCCCTTTGATTTAGTTTATGACCGGGTTCAAAGAATATTTCTGTATTTACTTATTATATCGCCGAGATCTCTCGGCGCGCTACATGAGTGAGTGTCGCATTCCTAGGTCTATCTTACAAGGTTGTTTAATAAAGATATTTCTAAGTCCCATATTTTCCTACGATATTTCCTTTATCTACCCTTTTCAGTTTATTGCTTTGAGTCGCCTAGTACTATGTGATCAATCCAAAGGACATAGTCGGTGGTCAGCACATGGCTTTTTAGTTGCGGCGGTTTTTGATTTATCTGAGTTTATAACTAACATTCCTTGGTCTATTTAATTTAAGAGTAATGTTCGTAGGGTAAATTCGTAAGGGAAGGTGTGTTTTGTCACGCCGAAAGAGGATCGATGGTTCCCATTGTATCGATATTTGTCTGTTCTTGTATGTCTTTTTCATCTAATAAATTTAACGAGTGATGGTTTCGACATTGGTTTATTTTTTCTACTTGAAAGTACATTTTATTGCTTCATTGAAATTTGCATAAATTACTAAAATTTGGCTGATCTGACCTTTATCTAAACTACCAGGTTTTGTCTCATTGGTCTTACATATTAACTACTATGCATTGTTTTATCTATCTTTCATATAATCCAATAACCGTATCGCTCGTAGTTTAGTTGAATTACTGCGAAAATAATATGAAAAAACGTATTAGGACGTCACAGTATGTTAAATGATTTCTTTTTCGCATGCACCAAAAATGAGATCACATAAACGACTGCCAATTTTCGACTATTGCTAAAATTTAAGCGTATGAACGGTGATCGCTTTTTTTAGTTCAGAACATAATAAAGCAAATTAAAAGTAAAAGCTTTAAAGGCTACAGCTATCGGCGCAAGGGGGTACCTGGAGGAGGGTGGGAGAGCGCGCGCATCGAGGAGTTTGCCGAGAGCACTGCCCTTAGGCAATGACGGAGGCAGAGATAGATCGCTATCGACTGTTAGGGAGGAAAGAGCTCTTTCTACGACACTGGAGCGAAAGGATCGATCTTGTTTGTTGAATAAGCGATAACGCGAGTCTGATCGGGAGTGTTCAATTATTTTGAGTCTGTTTTAGGGAAAGAAGAGAAGATGAGCTGGTCTCATCAGGAGACTGGAGGAAAGCAGTCTCATTGGGAGACCGGAGGAGAGCAGTCTCATCAGGAAACCAGAAGGGAGCCGGTTTCGTTGGGAGACTGGAGAAGAGTGGTCTCATCGGGAGACCGGAGGAGAGCAGGTTTCATTGGGAGACTGGAATAATAGTGGACGGTCCTGACTGACTGGTTACATGGGCAGTGGCCAATGAATTTGTATGATTACACAGGAAGTAGGTAAGAGAGCTCTCTTATTTTTTCTATTGAAAAATTTTCTTATTGTTTCTATTGAATGGCCATTCAAATTAGCGTCTCTTAAGTAAGATTTGTTTATAACCCGACTTCGAGGGTTTTTGCTTGTATAATTTATGAATAAAGGCAGTCATTAATGAACTGGAGCTTGTTTGGGCTTTTCTCCTTATTTTGAAGGGGTTTTTACGCCTATGCAAGCTTTTTAGGTATCGCGAGATTCTGTGTTTTATTTTAGCCTACTTTACTCATTCCATCTAGAACCCATCCTTATCTCCTTTTCTAATAATTAAGATCTCAATGTTGGATCTCTCAACAAGTATGTTAGGTAAAAGATTTTCCGCATATACTGAGAATCAAAGATTACGATGTTAAAATTGAAGCTCATAACGATGATCGCTTTTCAGAGTATTACTTTAAGAAGAAGTATCTTAGATGATAGCTTTCTCGAATATCCTGAAAATCAAAGATTAGGAAAAAAAAGCCGCTATTTGGCTAATGTTAAAATCAGAGCGCAAAAATAATGATACCTTTTTAGAGAATTGGTTTAAGAGGGAGCATGTTGGATGATAGGTTTTCCGCATATACCGAAAATAAAAGCTTAGTAACTACGGCCTATTTTAGGCTAATGCTAAAATTAAAGCTCATAAACAGTGGCCGCTTTTCAAAGTTGCGCACAAAGCGAAGAGCAGTAAAAATTAAAGCTTTGAGGCTGAAGCTAAAATTAATGCGTATAAACAGAGATCGGTTTTTGAAGTTTATCACATATCAAAGCGCATTTAAAGTTAAAGCATCTAAGGCTTAAGTCAAAAACTGGCCTAGATCTGATTGATGCTTCTTAGCTTTAAACCTACATCAAAGCTCTAAAACCAGGAACTCGTTTTAAAGTATTGTATTTAAAAGGAGTATGTTTGTCGATATCTTATTAGCATTTACCGAAAATACAGCCTAGGACCAATAGCCGCTTTTCAGCTAATGCTAAAATCAAAGAGCAAAAACGGTGATCGCTTTTTAGAGTATTTCTTTAGGAAGGACTGTTTTGCATTATAGCTTTTCCACATACCTATACTAAAAATCAAATCATAGAAACGACGATCTGTTTTCGACTATTGCCTAAAAAACAAGAATTAACAGTGATCGCTTTTAAGAGTTTAGCACAAATTAAAGCCCAATTAGGGTATAAGCTTTTAATGCTAAAGTTGAAATCAGACATAGGACTGATTGTTGCTTTTCGACATTAAGCATAAATCAAAGCGCTTAAACGAAGTATTCGTATCAGAGTATTACATTAAGAAGAAGTATTTTGAATGTTAGCTTTTTAGCATATACTGAAAATCAAATCATAGCAACGACGGCCGATTTTTTGCTAATGGTAAAATCGAAGCGCATGAACAACGACAGCCAGTAAAAAAGGATTATTTTAGATTATGGTTTTTCCGCATATACCAAAAACCAAAGCCTAGGAACAACGGCCGATTTTAGATTAATACTAAAATAAAAGCGCCAAAACAATGCCGTTTTTAAGAGTTTATCATAAATTAAAGCGAATTCGAAGTAAATTTTTTAAGGCTGAAGATAAAATCAAGCATATAAAATAATAGCTTTTTTTCGCGGCTTTTCCACTCTTCAAGTTGGGACTCGTCAGCCCGAAAACGTAGCGATCAGTAGGGAGGAAAGAAAAAGAGGGTCACGACGGAGCGCGCGCACTTTGGAGTTAGCCGAGAGCGCTGCCCTAAGGCGATGATGGGGATAGAGAGAAAACGCGATCGACTGTTAGCGAGGAAAGAGCTCTTTTCTATAACAAGTGCACGAAAGTGCATGAGAAGAGTGTGTGTGTGCGCTGGATGTAAGAGCAAATAAGGCTGGTTGATACCAACTGCCTTGATCTTTGTGATCCACCGAAATAGGTATAGCTTACGGCCCACTTATTGATCCTTGTGATATACCGAAATAGGTACGGCCTTTGGCCTACTAATTGATTCTTGTGACCCACCGAAATAGGTACGGTCTACGGCTTACTTATCGATCACTGTGATCCCCTGGAATAAAGGCTGTTGCGACAACCCTTATTGGAAGAAAGAAGATTCGGAAAAAAGAAGATTGGAAGCGAAGAAGAGAAGAAGAAATGGTCTTGTTTGAGACCGGAAAAGAAGAGAAGAAGAGAAGAAAAGACGGTCTTGGTTGAGACCGGATAAGAGAAGAATAGATGGAGTAGAGGGACCAGTTGCATGGGCAGTGACCAATTGATTCGCATAATAGCACGGGAAGTAGGTAAAAGAGCTCTCTAATTTGTTTCTATTGAATGGCCCTTCAAACTAGTGTCTTATAAAATGAGATTTTTGTATAACCCGACTTTGAGGGTTTTTGTTTGTATGAATTATGAATAAAGGCAGTCATTAATTGACTGGGGCTTGCTTGGGCTTTTCCCCTTATTTCGAAGCAGTTTTTACGCCAAAGCAAGTTTTTGGATATCGCGAAATTCTGTGTTTTATTTTAACCTATTTTACTCATTCCATCTAGAGCTCATCCGTATCTCTATTCTAATATTTAAGAACTCAATGTTGGATGTCTCAACAGCTTTTGCTCGGAATTAATCATAAATAAAAGCGTAAAACCTATGATCGTTTTCAGAATATTACTTAAAAAAGGAGTATGTTTGATAATAGCTTTTCAGCATATACCGAATATAAAAATCGAGGAATAAAAGCTGCTTTTTAGCAAATACCTCAATCAAAGCACAGAAACGACGATAGCTTTTTAGAGTATTGCTTTAAGAAGGAGTATGTTTGATGATAGCTTTTCCGCATATACCGAAAATCAAATCATAGAAACGACATCCTGTTTTAAGCTAATACCTAGATAAAAGCGAACCAACAGTGATGACTTTTTTAATTTCAGCACAAATTAAACACCGTGTAGAGTAAAGCTTTTGATACTAAAGCTAAAATTAGGACTAAGTTTGATAGCTGCTTTTCGACAATAAGCATAAATCAAAGATCAAAAAACTATGATTTTTTTTCGGGGTATTGCTTTAAGAAGGAGTATGTTAAACGATAGCTTTTCCGCATATACCTAAAATCAAATTATATAAACGACGACCAATTTTCGGATAATGCTTAAATTAAAGCGCAAAAATAGTGATCGCTTTTAGAAGTTTATGTTAAATTTAAGCGCATTTGGAGTAAATTTTAGCTTAAGATAAAAAAAAACATTTATATTTGATGGATTCCTCTTGGCCTTAAACATAAATAAAAGCGCAAAACCTATGATTGTTTTTAAAGTATTGCCTAAAAGAAGAAGTATGTTTGATAATAGCTTTTAAGCATATACTGATAATCAAATCATAGAAAAGAAAAGCCGCTTTTTCGCTTTTGTTTAAATCAAAGTGCAAAAACGATAAGTTTTTTTCAGGGTATTGCTTTAAGAAGGTGTATGTTTGTTGATAGCTTTTCCGCATAAACGGAAACTCAAAGATTAAGAACGACGGCCGATTGCAAGCTTATGCTAAAATTAAATAGCAAATACGATGAGGCACCAAAAGTTGCGACATCCAACATTGAGATTTCAAGATTATTAGACAAGAGGTAAGGATCGGTTGGTTCTTGATGGAATGAGTAAACAGGGTAAAATAAAAACACAGAGTTTCGCGATAAAAAAAGAAATTGCTTCGGCGTAAAAACCCCTACGGAATAAAGAGGAAAAGCCGAAGCAAGCCCCAATCCATTAATGACTGCCTATTCATAAATTATACAAGCAATGTACGGTCAGTTTCAAACTTATATGATTAGCCTGCATTATCATGAACGCGCGTAGGCGCTTCATGAGTTTTCCCGTACACTCGCATCCCCACCAAGGGCGCTGCATCATGAAACCACGCCCAATAGGACCCATTTTCCGAAGCGAGCTATTCATTCTAATCCTAGACGCCCTACCGTGTAGACGTAAGGGATTTGAGAGCGATACAAGAATACTACAAAGATCTTTGTGCTAGACAAAGACCAACCGCCCATAAGCTAAGTACCTTTGTAACATCTTTCTATTGTAGACCTCTAAGGTCACGAGCTTTATACTCGCATCAGCGAACTTATCTGTGTATTAAATATCTTCAAGGGGTTTTTATGCTGAAAGGCTTTTCCCCTTTATAGCCAATAAAGGAACATCGTTTTCCGTCTGGCTCAACTACGTGTCTTATTTGTTATCTGACCCTTAATCCACCTCCACAGCTAATTATTATCTAATTGCGAGAGGATTCCGAATTGGAGAAATTTCGCCCATACACAAATCGTAAAACAATAACAACGATGATTTAATTTAAACCTGAAAATATATAAAACAAAAATATATTAAAATTATTGTATATTTTGAATTACGTTAGAAAGAATGTAATGTTTGAATGAATGTATGCGTGTTAGAACAATCTTTAATATAAGAAGGATGCATTAGAGTAGTATACATACTCTAAATAATTGTTAAATTATCATAGAAAATTAGTATTATAATTTAAATGTAATAAGTAAAAGTTCTGCATACCTTCCTTCTCGAAATCCACTGTTTGACTGGCTCGATATCATCTATCAAAATTGTTTCTTCGAATGTTGTTAACATGACTATCGGAGGGGATAAATTCTGTTTATCTCGAATATTATCCTCGTTATATATGCGCTACTTGTAGGAGATCTTATTTTATACGCATGTGCGTGCACATACAAGTTTAAATCTAACAGAAGATTTATCTGAAAGAAGTAAAAGTTAGGAAAGCATTTTTTTATGAATATTTCGAGCCAGTAGCGACATTCGGTTCGTAGCATTTATCTAAAAACATATAAATTAAAAAGATATCATAATTATTTTATATTTTAAGTAAGTTAAAAAGTATGTAATGTTTAAACAAATGTATATATGTATTTAAATAATCTTAAAGATAAGTAGAGTGTACTACAGTAGTAGACATATGCTAAATAATTGTTAAATTTTTAAAGGAAATGTATATTATAATTCAAAAGCTCAAAATATAAATTTATTAATAAATAAAACATTATTTATTAAAATTTGTAACACTTTGGGGTGTCCACAACTTTGGGAGGCCACAACTCCCCAAAGGAAACGTTTGGATTTATTTGAATTTGCAATTAAGAAATGATTAAAAACTACCTTTGTAATAAATTTTTCTTATTTGTATTGTCAGATTTTATAAGATATACTACTCTATAGTTCGATAATCATCTTATATGTCGAATTTTTAATATATTTATTTAGTAATTTCTATATGGTTACGGAATATTAACTAGAGAGTACTGCATTTTCACAGCCAATCAGTGTTCAGTCAATGGTGTCCGTGATGAAGATCGCAGAGAAGCTTCGGAGTTCTGTTAACACTTTACCGACCGGTAGTCGATTAATCGACTTTTATTCCACAGCGCTTAGCGACCGGTAGTCGATTTTTCGACTTTTGTATAGTCTCGCGCGACAGTCTAACAAGGAGAATTCACTGGGTTTTGCTTAAAATGACACGCAACTTATAGACCTTGACTAGTACATCATTATGCTAAAGTATTTCATCCACCTGAGCGCTCGTTTTTAAGATATTTGCGTTTAAAGTATCCTCTCCTTGTAAGCCGAAACTGAGCCGGTGTCTCGGACGCTACCGGTCGGTAAAGTGTTAATATCAGATAATTACAGAGTATTTTCTTACTTACAACCTTCTATTATATATCAAACGATAGCTAAACATAAGATTTATATACGTGAGTGTTGTCAAAGAGAAATATTAAAAAGTTCAAAAGATATCAGTGAAAATAAATTATTACTGTCACTCGGCTTCCTGCCAAATCGTTCACCAAAGTTACCAAACGATATCTTATTAAATTTTCCAATTTATTTTAACGATATCGATACTTTTGACTATCTCTAGTGATGCTTTAGTTAATTATTTTTCATTATTACGTCTTTATAGCTCGTATTTCGTATTAAATTAAATCTTCATCACATATATGATATATTTCGGTTTGTATGTATACAGTATAGGTAACTCTTACGCACTCGTTTACACACTAATATATTAGATTTTGATTTTTATTATACTAATGCAATCTTTTTTTTTACTTTTATCAAAGTTCTCACCATCAAGAGAGTCCAGCACGAATACATACGCCCAGTTCAATAATTGTTTTTGGTCTTTTATTTTCATAACCGTCGAGGTAAGCTTATTTCTATTTTTTATACCATAAAGAAATGAATAAAAAGAATGTAAGAAAAAAAAGTGTGTTTGTGAAGAATGGTGAAGGAGTAGAAGGGAGAGAAAAAAAATGAGAATAAAAGAGTGCGATAGAGAGAGAGAGAGAGAGAGAGAGAGAGAGAGAGAGAGAGAGAGA
>JACGTP010000632.1:0-23257 GCA_023678845.1 Mischocyttarus mexicanus
TTTTAATTTCGATTTTTTGCTTGAAAGCCAGTATATATTGCGTCTTAATAAGCGAATTTGTTTTATTTTGGCCTTTATATGTTGCTTCTAAGTTAGTTTAGAATCTAGGTGAACACATAGGTATTTTTACCGTTTTTGCTTAAAAAATGGAAGTATTGTGGGATGAGTGAGAGTGGACGTTGGAGAGCGAGGACCGAAAGAAATTAAGAAGAAAGAAGTAATTAAGCAAATAAGGGAAGCGAAAAGGTGAAATAGCGGTGAAGACAGGGGAGAGGAGCCAGTACGAGTGTGGGCGAATATAGTAAAGGAGAGGACGGAGTTTAAGGTGCAAGTGTAGATAGGTGGATTTATTGTGGAGGTTAGGTGGATAGGATGAGTGTGGAAGTGACAGGGTTGAGCGAGGCGCCGATTATCCTTTAACTATGGCTGCACCTACACTAGTTTTTTTTAAGTTCATTCTTTAACTTTAGTAACGGCTGGAGTTTTTTTATTAATTTAATATAATTATTTTTTTTATAAATAATATTTTTGAAATTTTAATATAAATTTCAAGAATAACAATATTTATATCTGAATTATTAGCTTATTTTAGAAATAATTTAAAAAAATTATTGCTGTATCAACTTTGAGATAATTAGGTTTAATAATAAGAATTTTAAGAACAGAAAATGTTAATTTGAGTTATTTTCATCTAATTATTCATGTTTTATTAAAATCGTTGGTATTTATATGTAAAGGAATGGTCATTTATCAATTACGTAATAATCAGGACATTCGTTTTATAGGAAATTTAGTAGGTAATTATCCTTTTGTTAAAATAATTTCCTTTTTTCTCCTAGATTTTATTTAAAGAATTTAATTATAGAATATTTGTTATTAAGAAATATAACATTTTTTGAATTGTTATTAATAATATTATCTACTTTTTTTACAGTTTCTTCTAGAGTTCGCTTATTAATTATTGTCTTTTTAAATTTTTAATTACAAATTTTTTTCATTAATAATTGGATTATATTTATTAAATTTATTTTCTTTACAAATTATTATTTTAACTCTTTTCCAGAAGGTATTAATTTTAAATATTTGTTTTATAAGTGTATTAATAGGATGTATTTTAAGTTTATTACCAGAGTATACAAATAAAAAATTTGGTAAATTAATTATCCTAATTTTTTTATAAAAAATGTGAGGTTTAATTTTATTTTATGATAAAGTTAATTTATTACCCTTGAAACATAGTGATATTTTTAAAAATATTTGATAAGAGAACTTTAGAATATATATTTCTTTATGGATTAAATTTAAATTTTCTATTAAATTTTTCAAAATTTCGGAATTTAATTTTTTTTTATTCTTTTTGTTTTTTTTTAATATTTTTTTAAATTCTATTAATATTTATAATTCAATTTAGATAGTCTACAATTAGAGTTTAATATTAAAGATATTAAGGAGATAAATTTATCTTTAAATAATTAAAAATTAAAAAAATTAATTAATTTATAAATACAATTTTAAAATTTTATTACGGTCGAAAGATTAAATAAACTTGTTTAATTAATGAAACTATACTTTTAATTAGGATAGGATGAGAGAGGAAGTGACAGGGTTGAGCGAGGCGCTGGTAGAGGGAGCGATGGGAAAGAACAAGGCAGAAGTTGTGAAGAAAAGAGGCCCGGGAAGACCGAAAAAAGGCGAAGGAAAGATGGGAAATTGCGGCAGCGAGAAGATAGACCGTTTCTTAACGGTGGAGGGAGAAGAGAAAGACGGCACATGGGTGGGGTTTGAGCCGAGATGCAGGTTGAAGCGTACGCCGTGTAAGTACTCGGCAGAAATGGTGGAAGGGAACAGTATGGAGGGAGGGATGGAATGGTGCAATGATGGGGCAGGTGGTGACAGCAACGGGCGGCGTAACTTAGCGGAGCGGCTAGGTGAGACGAATGAGGGAAGGAAGAGGACAGACGTAGAAGAGGGAGGTAGTGTAGGGACGGAGAGAAGCAGTAATGAAGATGTGCTGATAGTTTTGGGGGAATGGGAAGGGAAGGCGCACTTGGAAGGTGGCGAGCATAAGAACAATAAGGAGAAGGGTGAAAAACACGGGAAGGTAGGAGAAGGAAGTGTGGAGGAAAGCGCAGGTAACAGTGGAAAAGAAAGAGGGGAGGAAGAGGTTTCGAAGGGGGTTGGGGACTATATCGGCAATATCAGGAGCATTGAGAATATTCCAGAGGAGTCGGAGGGTCTATACAATTGGCTGAAAGGATTGAGGGAATCGGAGATAAAGATAGGAAACAGAATGGACAAGAAAGCAAAAGAATTGGAGAGTGTGTTAGGACAAGAAGTTAGAAGTAGAGTGAATGATGCGATGGATAAGATGTGGCAGCGGGTGACGGACGAGATAGCCGGATGGAAAAGAGAGTGGAGAGAGGAGGAAAGGTGTGAGGAATGTGCAAGGATAAAAAATGTGAGAAGGAGGTGGGAAAATGATTTGAGGAGATTGAGAGAGGTAGCGGAGCAGGACAGAAGACAGTGGGAGGCTAGTGGCATTGATAGGCTAGTGACGGAAAAGGAAGGCAGGGATAAAAGGAGAAAGGGGTTGAATACAAGAAGTGAGGGAGGAAGAAATGTCAGTCTGGAGTCGGCGAGTGGTGGGTCGGTGGAGTATGAAGGAGGGTCGGTCCAAAAGCGAGGAAGATGGGTTATGGAGAAGAGCAACAGAGGGGGGGAATTAACAAGAAATGGTGAGGGGTTGTTGAGAGGAAGTCAGGGAGAAATGAGGAATAGCAGCGTTAGAGAGTGTGGTAGAGAGGAACAGCGAAAAGGGTGGAGGCAAGAGGAGAGGGGTAGGCGAGCTGGAAAAGAAAGGAATGACATCAACAATAACGAGGGCAACATCGGTGGATTGGGTTATGAGCAGGGAAGGAGGAGAAAAGAGCAGGATGGAGGACCCGAGCCGTTATCGAAAGGGGAATTAGAGGGAGGAAAAAAGCAAGAGGGAAAGCCGGAGGAACAATGTTTGTATCTTCTTTAGGGAAGAGGAAAGGACCTCGAAAGAGGGTATAATAAAAGAAGTTTCAAGAAGAACCGGACAAGAGCTTAGAAGGCAAGCGGTGACAAAACACGTCAGCAAAGGGCTGATAGTTTTAAAGTTCAGGAATTGGGCGGAGAAGATGGGTGTGATGAAAAAAGCGAAGGAATTAAAAGGGACAGGGATATGATTGAGTAAGGACTGGACAAAAAAGGAGAAGGAAACGAGAAGGTGGCTTTGTGGGGTTGCGGAGAATGAAAGAAGAGTGGAGAGGCAAGTATGGGTAAACCATATGAACATATGGCGGAATAACGAGTGGTGGAGATGGAACGAGAGAAAAGGGAAGCTTGAGCGGTGGAAAAAATGGTAGGAAATGAGACAGCCCTTTCGGAGCAAGTGATATGGAGGATGAGGGCGAGAAGGAGGGGAGAAAAAGGAGAAGTAATGAAGTTTTGAGGGCGAGTAAGAGGGGGGGAAGGGAAAAGAAAAGAAACAAATGGAATATGCAATAAAAAAGGACTCAAAGTAATCAATTGGAACATAGCAGGAGTGTTTAAAATAGGAGAAGCATGGGAGATGCTGAAAGAGATGGATATGATAATATTGCAGGAAACGTGGGTGGAAAAGAAGGATGAAGCTAAAACGGAACAAAAAATGAGTGGAAGGTATAGCTGGTACTTTTTGGAAGCTTATAGGGAAAAAGTGGTAAAGAAAGTTAGAGCAAAAGGGGGTCAAGTGGTAGGTATAAGAAAGGGTTTGGCAAGGAACTGGAGCATAAAAAATGGAAACACGAACTAATCATGGTAAATGATGAGATAAGGGAAAAAACGGCTATTATAACTGTGTATAACAATGTAGGAATTAAGAATTTGGAGAAGGAAATGAAAGATCTAATATTGGAGGAGGGAGGAGCCACTGAGAATGTTCTTATTGTCGGTGATTGGAATGCGAGAATTGGAGACGAACAGGCAGTTATTATGGATGGTGTGGAGGAGTTCGAGGGGGAAATGAGGAAGTCTCAGGATAGTACGGTGAACGCAGAAGGTAGAAGGCTGTTAGGCATTTGTGAAGAGCTTGGTTTGAAGGTACTGAATGGGAGGATGAAGGGAGATAGAGAGGGCAGAATTACCTTTGTAGGAGGTGGTGAAGAATGTAGTGGATCGGTGATTGATTACTTGATTGAATTAGACAGAGGGAGAAAAAGTACGGTCAGATGGATGGAGGTGAGGGAAAGAATTGAATCAGATCATTTGCCGATAATATTTGAGATAGGGGGAAAAGGGGTGGTGGGGCAGGTAGAGGAGGAAGAGGAAGAAAAGGAACAAAATAGGGGGAGGTTAATATGGAAAGAAGAGAAAGCGAAAAAATTCAGAGAGGACATTCAGAAGGAGGAGGAGCTTGGACAGGGAGGGGAGGGATGGAAGGGGGTAAAAAAGAAAATACTGACAAGGAGTCCCCCAACACGGTCCCTCTGAGAATTTATTGAAACTTCACATACGCTTAGATGTCGATTAGTACTATCTATTTCACCCTATAAGTAAAGGCAGATGGCCAACCCTTTCCGAGCTATTGACCGATGATTAAATAACACAAAAAAATAATGCATTTTATGTTCATCTTTTATGTTTTCGATCAATCGATTTTATTTTTGTTGAAGACTACTTTAATAATCGACAAAAGTTGGAGGTAAGGAAGTGCATTATTTTTTTGTGTTAATTAATTAAAAACTATAAATTATATTACTTGCGTAATAATTAATTTGTATTTTTTAAATAAATTAAGAATGTTAACAAGTAAAAGAAATATGATTTGTTTTATAATATAAAATCACTGTATTTTCTTTTTTATTTTGCATTCAAATAACATAACAAACTTTTAAAAGGTTGCCAAAAAAATAAAAATAAATAAATCATATATTACATAAAAAATTAAAAAAAAAAAAATTTTAAACGAGCAAGGTTTGAACTTGCGACACAACGGTTACGAACCTACGCCCTTAGCGCTAGGCTAACAGCGGCTCATGTGAAATTGTGTAATTGAAAGGTATATATGCATGTTAGACTATTCACTAAAATTTCATCGGTCAATATCTCGGAAAGCGTTGGCCATCTGCCCTTACTTATAGGGTGAGGTAGATAGTACTAATCGACATCTAAGCGTATGTGAAGTTTCAATTAATTCTGAGAGGGACCGTGTTGAGGGACTCGTGAGAGCTGCGGAGAGGATAGGGTTAAAAACCAGAGATGGAAAAAGAAAGAGAAAGAGGGAACTGCCAAGGTAGTTCAATGAGGAATGTAAAGTGCAAAGAAAGAAAGTGTGGGATAATTTGAAAGCTTTTACGAAGGATAGGAGTTTAGAGAACAAACAAGAATTGGTTAGAGAAAGAAGGAAAGTGAAAGACGCATATAAGGAAGCAAGGGAAAAATGGAGAAGGGAGCTGTGGGAGGAAGTAGGAAAGGCAAAGGATATGACAATGTGATGGAAGGCGATAAATAAATTCAGAAACAAGGGTAGATGTAAGACGACGTAAAGGTTAACGAAGGAGCAATGGAGGGGGCATTTTGAGGGGCTGTTGAATGAGGAAGAGAGTGAAGGGAGTGGAGTAGAGAGGAAGGGAAGGATTGGAAGCGTATGGGAAAAAGAAGAACAGGAAGTTAGTGAAGAGGAAAAGAAGGAGAAGAGAGAATTTTTTGAGGAATTCAGGAGGAAGGAATTGAAGTTTGCTCTGAGCAGAATGGGGAACGGGAAGGCTGCAGGAGAGGATGGAATAGGGGTGGAATTTGTGAAAGCTTTACCGGAGAGGCAGAAAGAGGAGATGAGAGATGCACTGAAGAGTCTGGTTGTACGGGGACATGGCGAAGGGATGGGAAACAGCTAGAATTGTGCCAATTTTTAAGGATGGGGATAGGGACAAGGCAGAAAATTACAGAGGAGTATCGTTATTGGATGTGGGTTACAAGGTATTAACAAAGATGATGACAGAAAGATTAAGTGGTTAGATAGAAAAAACATAAAAAGTTAAAGGAAAGCTAGGCGGGATTCAGAAAGGGAAGAGGTACTAGAAATAAGATTTTCACATTAAACGCGATAATAAATAATAGATTGAAAGTGAAAGGTGGGAAGCTGTATGTGGCTTTCATTGATTTCAAAGCAGCATTCGATAGGGTAAACAGAGAAAGGTTGATAGTAAAGCTAAAGGAAAAAGGGATAGAGGGTAGAATGATAGAGACAAGAAAAGTGATATATAAGGAAACGAAAGCGGAAGGACAGGCTCAGGGGAAAATTACGGAAAGCTTCATAACAGAACAGGGAGTGCGGCAGGGTTGCGCGCTAAGCGCAGTGTTGTTCGATTTGTATATAGATGATCTGGAGGAAAGATGGATAGAGAAGAATGAAGGGGGAGCAGTAATAGGGAGACAAAAAATATTTGCAATAAAGTATGCAGATGACGTTGCAGCATTGGCGGAGACTGCGGAAGGGTTGAGAAGTATATTAAAGGATTTAGAAAAATGGGCGCAGGAAAACAAGATGAGAGTAAATGAGAAGAAAACAAAGATCATGATTTTCAGAAACGGAAGCAAGGTTAAGAAAGGGGAGGAATGGGAGATTAATAAGACAAAAGTGGAGGTAGTAAGGGAATTTAAATACCTGGGATATTGGTTCACAAATAAAAATTCGGTTTGGGTGCATGGTAGGAAAACAGCTGGGAAAGCGCAAAAGGCGGCGAATATGGTATAGGGAATTTGGAAAAGGGCAGGGAGAAATTGTTTGGAGGATAGGCTATTCCTTTTGGACTCAATTGTGAAAGCGGGGGTTATGTATGGAGTAGAGGTATGGGGGTTGGGAGATATAAAGATGTTTGAAAGGATACAGAGCAGATATTGTAAAATGGCATTAGGAGTGAACAGGACAACGCAAAATTATAAATGGAGAAGAGAACTGGGAATCCCAACTATGAAATTCATGATAAGTGAAAGAGCGCTGCGTTATATTAAGGAAGTGTTGGAAATGGAGGATTCAAGGTGGCCAAAAATATGTGTGACGGAGGAAATAAGAGCCATAACGAACGGTAAACCCTCAAAATGGGGGGAGAGGCTAGTCAGTGTGCTGAGGGAAATAGGTATCTAGGACTTGATAGAGTTGATAAGGGATAGAAGAGATCGTGGGAGGATAGAAGAGAGGATAAAAATGGGACTTGAAGAATTGAAAGAGAGAAGCCTAAGGGAAGAAGAGGAAAAAATTAGGGAGTCAGAACACAGCAGTTTGAACAAGCATTTAATGGAAAGCGATGAAATGCCATGGAAGTATTGGTCAGAAGAAGGAATAGGGGGAGGGGTAAAGGAAGTTTGGGCAAGGGTAAGATGTGGCAACTTTGGAAAGGCAGGAAAGAAAGGAAAAAAGGACTGGAAATGTAGGTTATGCAGAGAGCATGTAGAGACGTTGGAGCATCTAATAATCTGTGATAGAGGAAGGGAATTGATTTTCGAAAAGGGAAGGAAGGAAGTTGAGGAGTGGATGGTTGGTGTAGAGGAAGGTGCTATAAGAGGGGAGTTAATAAACATGTTAGGCAGTAAGATTCAGGTCGGGATGTGTGAATTTTTCAGGGAAGTAGAGGAACTGTGCAAAAGGAGGAGGGTAGAGGAGGATGGGAGGGAAGGCGAAGATGAACTCGCGTGAGATTTGGGTAGTTTTAATTTTTAGATAGTATAATTTTAAGATTGATGATAATTAGTGGTAGAAGTGGGGTGTGTTAAGAGTAAACCAAAAATGTAAAATAATTATAAGTGAAATAATGATAAGACATTGTAAAAAACTTTGTAAGTTGTGCAATAAAAACCTGATTATATATATAATTTAAAAAATAAAATTTTTCTTTATAAGCTTTATAGTTTAATAAAAACAAATTTTGTAAATTTAAATAATTATAAATTTTTAAAGCTTTAATAAAATTAATATAAATTAAATACCTTTAATCTCAAAAATTGTTTTAAATAAACTATTTTTTTAATATATACTTGTAAAGAGAGAGAATATAATCTCTTGCTTAAAATTGGAAGAGATTAAGAAATAAAGCGAGGTTGCCACATCGCTAGAACACTTTATATAAAAAAAAAAACACAAAGGGAGAAGGGCACTGTATATCAAACCTTCTTTGCGAGCGCTTAAGCAAGCGTGTCATTTGCAATGACAAATTATTAGTCATCGGGTGTGTCATAGTGTCTAACGTTGCAATATTACTTTATATTTTATATTTTAGATTACTTTATCTGTTAATCTGTTAATTACTATATTACTATTTAATAATTATTTAAAGTGTTTGGGAAAGAATAGGTTTTAAATGTCGTTTCTTTGATTTCAGGTGAGACTGTTTTTGTTTAAAATATAACTCAAATATTAAAGAAATAAAAACTTTGATTTCAGAGCAATACATTTGAATATTCAACCCAATAATATTGATATAAATCCTTATATATATATTATATAATTTATGAATAAATCAAAAATTATTAATTTCATTTATTGATCTTTATTATTAATTATTTTAATATTTTTAATTTTATCTAATAGAAAATCTATTTTAATTATAATTTTACTTCTAATTTTATATAAATTTTTCTCATGCTTATAAATAACTAATTATATAAAATTTACAATTCATTCATTTTTAATCTTTTTTTTATCATTTTCAAATGATTATTAATTTTATTTATAATATTTAGTAGTATAGTTTCCATCGAAAGTAAACATATAAAAATAAATTTAAATATATTATTTGTTGGGATTATTTAGTGGACTTGGTTGAAGAATCACAAAGCCAGTAGTCGTTGTATAAAATAGTATACTCGTGTATTATATTATATTACATATATATATATCTCTCGGTGGTTACAGTCTTTACGTCTATCTTAATCGGGTGTCCGGCGAAGAAGAAAGCGGAAGCAATTTCCTTCTCTATATCGACCTATGATCTATTCATCCGCTACCTATCGGCGTGCTTTATAGATACGCGGTTATACCTATTCCTTAAGGGCGATAATTTCAACATTATTAATTTTAAGATTAATATTAATTTTATTAATTTTTAATAATATTTTTTTTTATTCATTTAAAAGAAATTTTTTTTTTAAATTATTATAATAATATGTTAAACTTACATGAATTTATAAATTATTCCAATTTTAATTTTTTAATAATTCTAATAATTTTATTATAATTATTATAATTATAATTACAAAACTTTGTTTAACAAATAATAAAGCTCTTCAAAAAACGTGTAAATAATTTAATCATTATATAAAAAAAAATGAATAAAACTTTTTCAATAAATAATATTGTGACGTCCCGCCACGATTTCCCACACTAATTTTTTGCCAGTAGTATAACTAAAACACGAGTAGTACTATTTCAAGAGATTTAAAGGAATATTTTATTAAACAATACATAATAGTTATATAGAAGTCTAATCAACCAGATTCTAGTAGTTAATATAAAAGTTAACAACAACCTTTTCCTCCAATCTAAACATTAATATAAAAATGAATAGCAATTACCTCCGATAATTTAAATAAGAGAAATTAACTAAACACAAAATAATATTATAACGAATAAATATTCAGAGGAGAACTTGAAACTCCTCTTAATAATCAGAATTAGATGAAACATACTCGTGAGAGGAAAAGGAAACATAAATTATCGACTCTTAGAAACCCTACACAGAAATCGTTGACCGACGACATACGTCCTCTCCAATAACCGTATTGGTAATATAAATAAAGGAATAAGGAAAGTTGAAATGAAAGAAGGGCATATGCTTTCTTTCAACAATATACAAGCGAAGGCTTAGCGTGCTTTCTAGAACCTGAGCCTGGGGAGAGCGAAGGGGTACTCGACGGGCACGGGACACTTTGGCGCCATTATACATTTCGAGATCCTTCGGTCTTCCCAGGCTCAGGTTCTAGAAAGCACGCTAAGCCTTCGCTTGTATATTGTTGAAAGAAAGCATATGCCCTTCTTNAAGAAGGGCATATGCTTTCTTTCAACAATATACAAGCGAAGGCTTAGCGTGCTTTCTAGAACCTGAGCCTGGGAAGACCGAAGGATCTCGAAATGTATAATGGCGCCAAAGTGTCCCGTGCCCGTCGAGTACCCCTTCGCTCTCCCCAGGGAGGATCACTGTTAGTTTAAGTCCTGGAAACCCATAGGCGTAGAAGCGGTTTGAGTTGTGGTTGTATTAGTCTTAAGGGCTGGCATAATTATGATTAACTGGTGCTCCTGCACCTATGCGATAGTAATATAACGAAATAAGAAAGAATAGATGAGAAGGAATAAATGTGTGAAGGGTAAGGCGTGATCTCGATAATATTGAACTAGCGATAAGTTAAGTCTATGTATGAATAATAATTTGAAGCTGGACTACATGACAAAAACCCAATGTAACTGTAACCCCGGGGGTTGAAAGGAGAAACCTTCTAGACGATAGCCACCACGTGTAAAGAACAGAGCGGATGTCCTATCAAGTGACGAAGATGATTGATTTACGATATGGCCGAATTGGAGCCTTTTCCGAATAGAGGTATCTTTGTTAAAAATAATTCTAGAAAGAAAACGGAACTTGGTAGGAGTAGGGAGGTCGGTCCTATAGGTCAGCCCTATGCCACCTTCACTTTATTCTCTATGTCTTAAGGCTATATAAAGAGGGACCCTTTGGCCGGCGCGGGCATTCCACATATTTATTCACAATTATTACAGTACTCAATTATTACATTACTCAATTTATTCGACTCAATTTTACAATTCATTATTCACCATTTCCACTTATTCACATAGTTGACTTATTTCAAATTATTATTCATCAGATTCGATTATTGGTCTATTGGTGAAACTAGTCATTATTCTTATTCTTGTTTTGTTCGCAATCCCACATCTAATAATTTCGCCCTTTCCAAATTTATATTGCCTGTACAAGTTATAATTTTTGCTCCACTTTGATTTAAAAATATATTTCTTTAATACTTTAATTTGGTGAACCTTAACTATTGTGCCTATTAACCAATTAACCCGTGGGAGAAACCACCCACATCCCAGACCAACGCTATTCCGACCACCGACGCTTCCGCCCGACGGCCCCACCCGCCTTAGAACGAGAGAATTTGGTAAGGTCCTAAGATCCACGACAAATAAAGTAAGTATTCAACAGAGAAATAACTAATAAAATCATTTTAATAGAAACTATAATCAATTATATCGAGAGTAGAACTAAACTAACACTAACAGAAATTTCAATCTTATACATAATAAATTAATTAACCGCATGCTCAATTTGCTAATTTAACCCCCTAACGTTCTAAGTGACTGTCCATTGTGTTTTTTAACCTCACCCCTTTTGCAGTGGAATAACCTAAAATAATCCTATAAAATATCCTCGTTGTGTCATTTTTTATCTCTTCTTGATCTTCGGAAAACGAACCTGCCTGGTCCCGGCTAAACTCGGTGAATGCAGAGTGGCCATACAGGCTTAGCTTTACTACTTTCCTTCATTCGTCAGTCGAGACGTAACAATATTAAATTAAAAGTTATTTTTAATTCATTTATCATATTACCTACTCCAATTAATATTAATATTTGATAAAATTTTTGATCATTATTAGGATTATGTCTAATAATTTAACTATTATGAGGATTATTTTTATCTATACATTATATTCCATTAACATATTATTATAAAAAAAATAAATTATAGATGAATTACTCGAATGATTCATAAAAATTGAGCATTAATATTTTTTATTTTAATATATACTTATATTGAACGGAAGATTTATTATTAATCATTTAAACTAATTAAAATTTGAATAATTGGAGTATCAATTTTTCTTTTAACAATAATAACAGCTTTCTTAGAATGTGTTTTACCAAGAGGCCAAATATCAATTTGAGGAGCAACTGTAATTACAAATTTATTATTTGCTATCCCTTATATTGGATCTAATAAAGTTAAATGAATTTAAGGAGCATTTTCTGTAAATTTATCAGCTTTAAATCGATTCTACATTTACACTTTATTATACCATTTATTATTCTAATACTAGTTTTAATTCATTTAATTTCTTTACATGAAACAGGATCTTCTAACCATTTATGAATAAATAGAAATTTATATAAAATTATATTTCATAAATTTTTTCTAATTAAAGATTCGATTACATTTATAATTTTAATAATTATTATTCTAACTATTATACTTCTAAACCCTTATATTCTAAGTGATCCAGATAACTTTAATAAAGCTTATCCAATAATTACTCCTATTTATATTAAGCCAGAATAATATTTTCTTTTTGTTTATGCTATTTTCCGTGACATCCCAAACAAACTTGAAGGTGTATTAGCTTTATTAATATCAATCTTAATTTTAATTACTTTTTCATTACTCATTAATCCATATTTATTCAAAATTAACTTTAACACTATTCCTACCGGGACCGGTCAAATGACCGTTTTTAAATTTTCAATTGGAATTTCCTACATTCAACGTAAGCGAATCGCCTTTGAACTTTATGACTTTTCCTCATATATATGTATTATACATTTTTCAATATTCACTTATTTTTTTATTGTTTATTTTCTGAGAAAAATTTGTAGTCTGTCTTACCTACCACGACCGGTCATTTGACCGGTGGTACGATTTATACATTTTTGTAATAGTTTTTCTTTAAGACTCATTGCCAAAACTATAAATTCGTTACAAACGAAAGATAATGTAGTTTTGGAATGATTTTATCCTATAAGTGCCTTCCAGAAAATGATTTACGGTACTTCCAAATGTTTGCAGTTCTCGCTCGACTATCGGGTTAGAGGTGTTTATTTGCTTGATTGATCTGATACGGTTCACTTCCTCGAATTTTCTCACGCAATCTTATCTACTATGACGGAAAAAAAATGAACTCATAACTGAAGGAAATATATAGACGTCTTCTCACGAATTCAAGTCAGTAGAGTCTTGCAACACGAACAGAGTGCATCGAAACGTGAAAGTCACAAAGAGGATTCTTTGCAGTCTTTTATTATTATTATTTTATTATATTTTATATCGTATTACGTGTTGTAAGTGTCATTTTCAAAATAGTGAACAAGACTAATAATACGTCGCAGTAAGTTTCACATTTGATCTTTTATTGATTTTTTTTATCTATATTGATTTACATTTTCATATTTTAGTTTTTATTTTTTCCGTTGAATATTTGTCACCAAAATGTCAAGACGTTTGAGGAGTGCGAATGTATTATTAGAGAAAATAAATGATATCGATGCAGAATGTTCTCAAGATGATCAAGAAATTCTGGATATAGAAATCGACAATACGGAAAATTATGATCCACTTGAAACCGACCGATGAGAACGAAGAGAATATTTCGAACGTATGTAGACGACGAAAGAGAAGGAGAGTTTTAGTTAGTTCCGATTAGTCCCTGTAAAAACAGGGTCTAATCCTGGAAGAGCACCTAGTCATAATATTTTTAGGGAAACATCAGGCCCGACTGGGTATAGTAAACGTAATATTATGGAAGGCGAAGTTAGGACGGTATTTTCTGTGATAATTGATAAAAATATAATCGAACTTATAAGAAAGTGCACAGAGACAGAGGCATTTAAAGTGTTGGGATATAAATGGGAATTGTCTACTGCAAAGTTATATGCATTTTTTGCAATTTTGTATGCACGCAGCACCTTATATGAGGCTAAGAATATTAATATAGCACTTCTATGAAATAAAAAGTGGGGCCCGCCATTTTTCTCAAATACTATGAGTAGACATGACTTTACGGAGATTATGAGATTTATTCGATTTGACGACAGAAATCAGCGAAACCAACGCTTACCAACCGATAAATTCGCTATGATTTCGGAAGTGTGGTACAAGTTTATTGACAACAGTCAAAATTGTTATAAACCAGGGCCATATATTACTATTGACGAACAATTGTTTCCAACGGGTGTAGATTTACTCAATACATGTCTAATAAACCGGACAAATTTGGTATAAAATTCTAGTTAGCATCCGATCTACGTAGCAAATTTATAATAAACGGCTTTCCATATTTGGGAAACGATGAAAGTAGACAACCCTCAGTTCCTCTTGGAGAGTTTGTCACTATGAAATTAGCAAAACCGTATGTAGGATCTGGAAGAAATATAACCACGGACAACTTTTTTACAAGCCTACCTTTAGCAACAAAACTTTTAGCAAAAAAAACTACGATTGTTGGGACAATTAGAGCAAATAGAAAAGAACTACCAAGACTGGCAAAACTGAAAAACGACGACATGGCATTTTTCTCAACCAAACTCTATCGCTCAAATAATTGTATGTTGACAGTTTACAAAGCCAAACCAAGAAAGAAAGTTCTAATTCTGAGTTCAATACACAATTCTGTACAAGTTAAAGAAAATGACACCCAAACACCGGAGACAATTCAGTTGTATAATAGCACCAAATTTGGCGTAGATGTGACTGACCAAATGGCCAGAAATTATTCGGTAAACTCTAAATCAGGAAGATGGCCTTTGCAAGTATTTTTTAATATCTTGGATTTAGCCGGGATAAATGCATGGGTGTTATATAAAGAAACTACGGGAGGAGAAATTACAAAACAGGAATTTCTATTCCAATTGGCAGAAGAACTTGCCATCGAATACCAACAAGAGATAGGCAAAGAAAATCAACCAATACCCATCGCAAGTACAAGTACAGGTTCCCGTAAACGAAAAACATGTCAGATAAGGTATTGTAAAGATAATAAGGCGAATAAAATCTGTATAAAATGTAAAAAGTACGTATGCGGAAAATATACAGTTGAGAAGCCTATTTGTAAAAAGTGCGACGAAAAAGAATAAAATGTAGTTTATGTACTCTTAAATAAAAGAAAATATATTTTTCTACTGGTAAGCTGGCTATTGGTTTGCATTCAATATTGAAAAATATAAGTTGTGAAAAACCGATCATTTAACCGGCCGCGGTAGGAGTAGGTATACGCGAAGTGTCGGTAGGAATAGTGTTAATATATATCACAAATTATTATTCCAAAATTTATCGACAACATTTTTTATATAAACTTAACTAGGAAGACAAGAAATTAAATATCCATTTATTGAACTTACACAATTTTACTCAATTATATATTTTTCTTATTTTATTTTAATAAATTTATCAATATATTATGATTTAAATTTATATTTAATAAAATTTATTTTAAATATTAATATGAAATAAATATTAGGTTATTTAACTTAAGAAGTATTATATTTTGAAAATATAATGCCTTTTCATATTAGTCACTATGTGTTTTCTTTGTACATATTGTAAATACCATAGATTTAATACTAAACCTACCATACGCGGTCAAATGACCGTTTTTGAAATTAAGTTTATAACTTCTCGTATACAACGTTACTGTATCACCATGTAGCTTATTGACTTTTCCTATAATATACATACAATCCATTTTTTAATATTCAATACTTTCTTCATTGTTTACTTTTCGTAAAAAATTAATAACATGTCTAGTCTACCACGAGCGGTCATTTGAACGTTTGAAAAATTCATGTTATTTACGACCATATTTTTCGGAAAGCACACTCCTGAAATTGTTTTACGAATCTACAATGTAATTGAAGATCTACAGTGTAGATAAACGCGCGATTGGAACAAATTCATAGCCTTTTTTGTACGACAGTACGATCTTGCGATTCAAACAAAGAGAATCCAAATTTTACAGTGTAAAATAGAAATTATTACGTGGAATAAGTGATAGTTTCGAAAAAGTCAACAGAGCCATGAATATTTTGCGGTATGATCTTCAATTGTTTCTTTCTTATTTCTGGTCTCAATGTTTTTGTCCCTTTTGATTTATATTTTTATGTTTTAGTTTTTACATTATTATTTTTATACTCATCACCAAAAATGTCAAGACATTCGAGGAATATCGATTTTTTAGACAAAATAAATAATATCGACGAGGATTGTTCGAAAGATGATCAAGAAGTTTTCGATATTGATAATGATACAACAGAAAATAATTATGACCTATTTGACAGCGATACGGACGAAGAGAATAATTTGAATATACGAAGAGGACAATAAAAAAAGAGTTTTACAGTTTGTTCCGAAAGTGAAAATGAGGAAGAGATTGAAACTGCTATAGACGGAACTGTTTAGCAAATCGGTGTAGATGTAACCAATCAAATGGCCAGAAAATATAGTGTAAAGTCTAAATGTCAAAGATGGCCTTTACAGGTATTTTTCAATATCTTAGATTTAGCTGTGGGATAAATGCTTGGATTTTATATAAAGAAACGACAGGTGAAGAAATATCAAGGCCAGAATTTTAATTTCAATTGGCAGAAGAGCTTGGGACCGAATATTAGAAGGAGAGACAGCTAAGCAAAGAATGTTCATCAAAAACAATAATAAACACAGCTACAGATTCTTCTGGATGGAAATCTTGTCAAATAAGATATTGAAAAGTCAATAAGACTAACAAAATTTGTATAAAATGTAAAAAATACGTATGTGAAAAATGTGCAATACAAAATGCTGTAATTTGTAAAAAATGTGATGAAAATGCATAAAGGTAAATAAAACTTTCTAAATAGAAAAGCGGGGAGCGGATTTTTATTGTAGCACCAGAAAAATATTTTGTTTTCTATCCAATTGGCTAAAATCTCTTTCTATATTAAGATACATATGTTTTTTTGAAGCGGTTATCTGACCGCTCTTGGTAGGAATAGGTATAATATGAAATGTCAGTAGGTTTAGTGTTAAATTCTCCAGAGCCCCGCCTTCTTCCTATACTCTATCCCCTTCCATCTTATTCCTCTTTTCCTTAGTTATAAGTATAAAAATTTGCAATACAGATGTTTACTTTTTAATATAATAGCTATATTTTTATCATCTAATTATTTACTTATGTTTTGTTCTCTTTATTTTAGAGCAATAACAGCACTTATGTTAGGTTAATACTCTTTTATATTTTTATTAAAAATAACCATTGTCATGTGATGAGATCTATCTACGATAGCAATTCATTTTTTACCAAAGATATTGTTTAGTTTTTCTATTGATAATTTTTTACTTATAAATTTGTACTGATTATAGCCAAATAAAAATTATTTTTTCAAAAAAAAAACGACATGGTGTTGGTAGCAGATAACGAAGAAGAAATGAGAGGGATGGTAAAAAGACTTGAGAGATACGTAGACAGAAAAGGGCTCCAATTAACACATTGCGGACCGGCAACTTTTCTGAAAATTTACCTCTTGTGGCCGGCTATTGTTTTGAAAGCGTATGTGAAAGCAAAACAATATAAATAAACTTTAATAAACTTTATATATTATTTAACATATTTATATTTATTTAACATTTTTATATATTATTTAACATATTCGAGATTTTGGAGGCCTAATATCAGATTCACTATCTTCTGATACATTATCCTGTTCTAAGTTACCAGAATTTGATTCAGAATCACTGGGACAATCAGAGAAAACATCTGTGTATACTTCGCTAAAGAATTCTTCAGTGGGGCCTTCGGTCATCGTTGAAATTTTTTTTATATCTAAGAACCCAATATGTCCGATCTTATAAGCGAGCGTCTCAGTTCGAGGTATGCAGACTAAATAATAGCAATTCATGATTTCCAGCAATGCGTCACGAAAACAATAACGATGTGGAAAAAAGCGCATCACGAGTATACTCGTGAGCGGTCACCAACGCTTGGCCATGAAAACACGAGTTAACTCGTGACCGGTCCGCAATGTGTTAACACGTTCGTCGCCAAGCGCGATTGCAATGAGTTTCTCCCGAGACCCAAAAATTCAACTGTCGGAGCGCCGAAACATAAACAGAGCGATAAGCGGGTAATAGCAGGGATGTAACTCGAGTAGGCACTCGAGTATTAGTCCTGTCCATCTAGCCGATTTTGGAGCTAAAAATGGCTGTTGCTCCGACCTAAGCGCACAAAATTTTAAATGATCCGGAAAGTGGTCTACATTAAGATGTGCATTATGCGTATTCCGAGAAATGTGCTTTTTTTGCATTAAAAATCAAAATGTGAAAAAATTCGAAAAAAAATCGTGTTTTTCCGTAAATCGCGGCTTATATCTCGGAAACTAATAGTTTTTGGTAAAAAATTTACAAGGATTAATTTGTTCCTTATGAAATTCTCTTTAAAGTGGAGAAAGTGCGATATGCTAAATTGTTATAGTTTTCTTGCAAATGGCGGTCGCGTAAAAAGTCAAAATTTTGCGAACGCTGTTTTTTTACGTAATGTTTTTCAATAGTTAACAATTATATATTTGCATGACATTTATGAACAAGTAACATTACTTTATTAACAATAAGTACGTGCAATTTTGTTTTTATAAGTTTAATAGTTTTTGCAAAAAGCAAAAGTTAATTAAAAAAAGTTGGTTCTTTTGATCAATCGCCCCGTCAAAAGTAACAATCTTATATCGTTGCTGATTTTTTTATACATTGTAGGAGAGCAAAAGAACAATATGTATATTTCACTTTTTTCAAATATTAATTAATACGGCTAGGGGAATTTTTTAAAGAAAACGGCAAATTGCGGCATTTGTTAATTAAGCTCGCCAAGAAGCAAATAATCAACTTTTTGAAATTCTAAAACGACAAAAGTAAAGGTATTGGTTAAACGCAACTTTTAAGTAAAAATTTGTTACTTTTCGCTCTGTAGATCGTGAGTGGCGTAGTTTCAAAGTCTGTATTCGATAGCATAAATAGTATTATAGGTACAGCCATTTTGTTTATAGCGATCTATAGTGTTAATTGTCTACTTTTAACCTGTAAATTATTAATAAAAAATTACTCTTTTTTAATAAAGAAAGTCATTGTCAAAGTATAACGGACGGAGGAGAAATGAAGCGAGCACAGCCGATCACGGGCGTGCGCGGAGCGGGAGGGTCGATCGCAGCGGAACGAGACTTGCTCGCAGCGTACCAAACTCGACCGCGCGACTTCAAAATGGTCAAGCGATCTTAAAATTCAATATCTTGACTTCTATACTACATAGAAGGATAATTTCTTTTTATTTTGATATACCGAAACGAAACAAAAAAAAATAAATAAAAAAAAAAATTAATTCAGGACGCAGGGACTTGAACACACGACCTCACTGTTAAGAGTTTACGTCCTTACCAGCTTATCTACCTACTGCTTGTATTAAATGTGGTAGAAAACAGGTATACATACGTGTTCAACTATTTGTTTAAATTTTAATGGCCAATATTTTAAAAACGATTAAGAGTTAGTGTCTAATAATTTAGCATAATATTGTACTAGTCAAGGTCTATAAGTTGCGTGCCATTTTAAGAAAAAACTAAGCATGAATTTGGCGTGTTCTCCTTGTCAGTATTGATACTAATAAAAATAATATATTTTTTTATTAAATACATATAATGGTGTCCGAAACTGAATATGCATGAATTAAATTTTAATCTTTTAACGGTTACGTGAATTAGTTATATAAACATTTTTAATTATAAAAATTATTAAGTGTCTTAGTTTTTTTGAGATTAATTGTACGTATTGTAAACATTAAGATTTAACCATCCGTACATCCTTTCTTACGGGAGGATGCACGTTTGTCGTGTATGACATCCGCATGAGTATGAGTGTGTTAGCCTAGCCACAGGTAGCGTGTATGCGTAGAGGAAGCAAATGGGATAAAACAAATGAAAGAAACTTTCAGCGAGCATGTGTGAGTGCATGCCGATGTTTACTTAAGATATTGCGCATCGATACTCTAGGATAAGAGTTTAAGAATATTCTCCATTTTGCTAAGCATTGGTGTAGCAGATGCAAGAGACTGTCGTTATACTTTTTTCTTGTAGCGTATTTAAACGACGCTTCACATTTAGAACTACTCACATTAGTTTTGAATATCTATAAACTTAATACGTTCGACGCCACGTCACCCAGATCTGGGTGACGAATATGCTTCCGTGGGGGGTCTCATCACCCAAATATGGGTGACGCTTTTCTTATTCTAGTTAATACGACTTTCAGGTGGATTTTTAAAACGAATTTAATGGAATCAGTATTGAAATATAAATATAGGATACACAACATAAAAATACTACAAATATACATATTATACTATACTTTTTACTAATTTATATAAGATAACATATTGCATTATATTATCTCGTATGGTGTGCGTTGAAACATTGTAAACACATTTGTGGTGAATTCGGACACTTGAAGCAATAGGTCGTAATTTTTTTTATCGTTTTTAGAATGAAAACGAAAGAGACTGCTTCCATTTTAAAAGAGATAAAAATAATGTTGAAAGGAAAAGGACCGCGCAAGTTGCTCAAATGACGCATCAACCAATACATACTGACACCACTTCCAGTTTTGCATTTATGACTGGAAATTATCAAGATGGAAACGAGGATGAGGCAACCTTTGTTCTAGATTCAGGAGCTTCAGACCATCTGATAAAAAAAAATGATAAGTATTTAAAAAGTTTTATTCATTTAAAGCCTCCTATAAAAATTTCAGTTGCCAAGAATGGAGCATATATATACGCAATAAAACGGGGAACAATTGATGTTACCACCAATATGGGAGTCAAAGGTACTTTAGAGAATGTACTATACTGTCCGGATGTGCCGCATAACTTATTATCGGTACGACGGATGCAACAGGCAGGTCTAAGTATCATTCTTAACGAAAAAGGTGTTGAAATAAATAAAAATGGTAAAACCATAGTAAGAGGTAAGGAGTGGAAAAATTTGATTGTTGTCGATTTAATTCTAGGTAAAGAAAAAACAAATTCTAATATTCATGCATATAATATTATTCATAATAATTACGAAATATGGCATCAACGTTTAGGGCATATAGGAAAGTCAAAATTTGTAAAGTTGAAGAACAAACAAATGGTCAAGGATATGAATCAAATAGATAAAGTAACTCCTAACGATAATTTATGTGAAGCTTGTATAAAAGGAAAACAAGCAAGATTACCATTCGAAAAGAAAAAGGATAAAAGTTACGTTAAGAGACCATTGTTTATTGTTCACTCTGATGTCTGTGGTCCCATCACTCCTCCAACAATTAATAACAAAAATTACTTTATTATATTTGTAGATGAATTCACTCATTATTGTGTCACATATTTGATCACATATAAATCAGATGTATTTTCAGTTTTTAAAGATTTTATTGCAAAGAGTGAAGCACATTTTAATTTAAAAGTTGTAAATTTATATTGCGACAATGGTCGAGAGTATTTACCAAACGAGATGAAAGACTATTGTGTACAAAAAGGCATTAGTTATCATTTAACTGTACCACGTACCCCACACTTAAATGGTGTGTCCGAACGAATGGTGAGGACTGTGAATGAGAAATCTCGTGCAATGATAATTGGTGCCAGTTTAGATAAAGCTTTCTGGGGGAAAGCAGTTCTAACTGCTACATTTTTAATAAATATAACACCAACTAAAGCTTTAAAACGAGATAAAACACCATATGAAATGTGGCATGGTAAAAAGCCGCAATTAAAGTATTTAAAAGTATTTGGTTCTACTGTGTATATTCATAATAAAATTAGAAAAACAAAATTTGATGAAAAATCATTTAAAGGAATTTTGATAGGGTATGAACCTAATGGATATAAAGTGTGGGACGTGAAAAATGAAAAATTTATAGTTGTCAGAGATGTTATTGTAGATGAGACTAATTACTTGATTTCAAGGCCAGTCGTAAGGACTGAAAGAGTTGACTCTGAAAACTCTGGTAATGAAACTGATGTACAGTCAAAAGCTGTAAAAATAAGAGAGAAATCTGATAGTGAGAAATCAGATGATTTGCAACAGGGTAGTGTTGCAAATGGAAACTCTTATAATCAAACTGATAAGCAGTTTAAATCAGTAAAAAGGAAAGAAAAATCTGATAATGAGAAATCAGATGCTTTGAAACCAAGTAATTGTGTAAATGAAAATGAAAATGAAAATGTCGAATCAAATCAAAGTTCTGATAAATCTGTAATTGAAACAGATATACACAAACAGTCTATTTCTCAAAATGGTAAAGAAGAAAAACAACTAGAATTAAAACTGAGGAGAAGTGATAGGGTTAGACATCATCCTAGTATTTCATATAATGAAGATGATTTACCAGATGATTGCTTTATGTGTGCACAGTCTATGGTTTATGATATTCCGATCTCATTTCAAAAAATTAAAACTAGAATTGATAGAGATAAATGGGAACAAGCCATAAATGAGGAAATTAACTCACTTTTAATTAATAACACTTGGTCGTTAGTGAATAAAACAAGTGCTAAAAATATTGTTGATTGTAAATGGATATTTAATATAAAAAGGGATGGTAATGGCAATCCATTAAAATATAAGGCTCGTCTTGCTGCTCGCGGATTTAGTCAAGAATATTCAATAGATTATAATGAAACTTTTGCACCAGTGGCGAGAATTTCAAGTTTTAGATTTATATTAGCATTTGCGAATCAAAACAATATGCTGATACATCATATGGATGTAAAGACTGCTTTTCTTAACGGTATATTAAAAGAAGAAATTTATATGAAAGTCCCAGAGGGTGTTCACACAGAAGGCAATCAAGTTTGTAAATTAAATAAGGCTATTTATGGACTGAAACAAGCAGCTAGATGCTGGTTTGAAATTTTTGAAAAAGTTCTATTACAAAAAGGTTTTCGAAATTCATCAGTTGACCGTTGTGTATTCATACTAGATAAAGACAATATTTCCAAAAATATTTATGTTTTGCTTTATGTAGACGATTTAGTAATTGCTACTGTTAGTAATGAAACAATGAGAAGTTTTAAAAATTATCTAATGAATAAATTTAGTATGACTGATTTAAATGAAATTAATTTTTTTATCGGGATTAAAATCGAAAGAGAAGATAACAAAATATTTATGGATCAGAGTGCGTATATAAAAACAGTATTAAGAAAATTTAATATGTATAATTGTAAAGCTGTTAGTACGCCTCTTCCTAGTAAATTAGATTATGAAACTTTGAATTCTGATGAAAAATTCGATGCACCTTGTAGAAATTTAATTGGTTGTTTAATGTATGTAATGATATGCACACGACCAGATTTAAGTATTGCTATAAATATTCTAAGCAGGTATTCTAATAAGAGTAACAAAGAACTTTGGCAA
>JACGTP010000633.1:0-23189 GCA_023678845.1 Mischocyttarus mexicanus
TGCATTGAAGTATCCCTATCGGAATTGATTGACAAGCAATTATATTATTATTCATTTCGCATATCGTTTTTCTATTGGTTAAATGTCTACGTTCGATGTCGACCTACTCCCTCTCTTATTTCTATTATTTCATTTCTAACAAAGTTCTCGTGTATTCTATTATATATTTCGTAACACTTTAACATTTAGAAGTATTTTAAAAATAATCTCAAAGGTATATTTAAATACCATACGTTCATATGCCATATTTATTTATTAATTTATTCGTTAGAAAATAAAACAGATTTTCAGTCAAAGTTTTCGTTTACGTTTTGAATATCATGTTCTTTCTTTCTTTTTTTCTCATTTTTCTTTTCTGTTTTATTATTATTTTTTGTCTTCCCCCTTTCGCAGGTACGAAAAAAAAAAAGAAAGAAATTCCATACGAAGGATACGTGACATCCGAGAAATGGAAACGAAAGGAAAGTAGAAGTATGTGCATAGTAAATAGCGAATGCAGACTCGAAACTACGAAACTGTACGATGCAACGACGAAGTTCGTAAGACTTTGAAAGATTTCAGACAAGGTAACGATCCTGCTTTTCGGCTTGAAACTACTACCAATACTAGCAGCAAATAGTATGAACCTTTTTCCTCTCGAATTTTCTAACAGACATTGCGTTGATATTTATACTATAGCAAATCTCGTAAGTACGAGAACGCGCTGGAGAGTGAAACGTGATCAGACGAAAGACAGCTTCAAATCAAAAGTACTGTGAACAGAGATGGACAGAAAACTAGAAAAAGATAGAGAGAGAGAGAGAAAGATAGAGAACTAAAATACAATAAAGTATTTTTTCTATTCTTAAAAAACGTATAAAAACGAGAACATCCACCCACCTTCCTCACTCCTCCGCCCCTGTCTTTCTCTCTCATCCACTCTCTCAAAATCTATTCATTCAATGAATAGATCCTATCGAATAATGAAATAATATGAATCTCGTTAATACATGACGTATGAAGCATGAAATGCAACATTAAAATATAGGTCTCAACGAGATAACAATGCAAATAGGAATTAATTAGCAAGTTGTTTATGTCAAAAATATCATTCGTTAGCTACGAATGTTATTATCCTTAGCGTTGGTTATTGTCGATAATACCTAGAGGCCTTGTAACATTTCCTAAAAAAAAGGGCGGCAGAGTCTCGTATATTTTATTTACCTGTATAGTGCAATTCTATCTCTCGTAGTCCATACATTGACATTACACGTTCGTAACTTCATTGAATTCTTTTTTTATAACTATTTCTTCTTATTATTTTACTTTTCCAGGAGAATAATCAATAATGGTTTTCGGTATTCAGACGAAATAATCGGGAACGCGTGTAGAGTTTTTTATTTATTATTATTTTCCAATATCTTTCCTCGATTAAAACGTTAAAACGTGAAATTGTGTTAACAGGATGGAAATTTTAAAGCGTACGCATATGACGTATTTAAAGAAAAAAAAAAATCTTCTTTTTGCCGCATTATTTTTCTTTAAATGCATACTCGTAGATAGGATATGTTCTATCTTTTGTTATCTCCGTAACGGTATTTTTAGCATGTACCTTTGAGAAGTAAAACGCTCAACGTACACAAACACACACATACACTCAGAATAGCGATATCTCTTGGTCCGGTACCACGTTGCGGTATCTCTCTTCCTTTATGGTAACGCTCATATTGAATATCAAGCGAGGGTGTCCTTTGCAAAAAGAGCGTAAGTCTCTTCCAATGCGCTCGCTTTGAGATCCGAAAAAGTTTACCATCTTCATTAGCATTCATGACGAGCTTACGATGTATAGATTGTATTTTACTATACCTTACTTACTATATACTTTTAAAGTAATACACACTTTCGTGTTTATTCACGACATCTTCAATAATAATTATGAATTAATTAATATGCGTAACGGATGCTTCATAAACATTACCTTAATTAAAATCATAAGGTAAAACATACATCGATTCAACGAAATGCATTAGCTTGATACGAAAATAAAAATAAAAAGGAAAATAAATAAATAAACAAAACATGAAGAAAAGTTAAAAGAAATTTAAAACTAGAGAATAAATTTTTTGTTAATTATATTGTTCATTGAATAAGAAAGAACACAGATAAGATGTCTAGCAGCATTAACGAGATGAAGGAAGCGGATGCTTTAACCGTTGACCTTGAAAGTATGATAACGAAGCAGTTCGTTCGTCGACGTTAGTATGCTCATTAGAGTACTCGCTAAAGAGACGCTTTAAAGCGACATTTACACAAGTAGGACGACGCCTCTATGAAGCTTGAGTACCATGTGACTTAATTACCGATAAAGACGAGTCGAGGGTGAGATGGGCCAAAGGGATGTAAAGGGGTGGAATAAGAATATGCTGGGGTTATAAAAAAGTCGAGTGGTAGAAAATCGAAAAGAGAGAGAGAGAGAGAGAGAGAGAGAGAGAGAGAGGGTCAGTTAGATTTTTTCTTTCGTCTCAAGGAGAATCTTGATGAGTGTCCTTTGTCGAAGAGAAGGATAGGAAAGACCAAGCGACGTCATTTGGGGATTTCACTCGTGGGAATTCTCCTGATCGATTCTTTCTCGCTACTATGTTTTCAGCTTCTCTTCTTCTTCTTCTTTTTCTTCTTCTTCTTCTTCTACTGCTTTTTTGTCTTCTTCTACTTTTTCTTTTTCCACCCCAACTTCTAATACTTCTTCTTTTCTTTGTAGCCAAACCAAAGCATCTAAGCGTTGTCACTTAACACGATAACGTTTGACAAGTAAAAGGTGTAGCTTTATATCAAAAAGCTCTCTTTTACATAAAAGATTGTATACTATCCAAGGAATAAATCCCAGGTTGCGATAATGTTCGTAGTCGTAATCGACATATCGTTTGCACCAAAAGTTGCATCTGTGTGCTTTTCCATGGGAAACGTTAACCTCAGGTTATCGCATTCTTTAGCTATATTTTTCTGATGCCAATACTAACGTTCAAGTATAAAGAATTGTCTGGAAAAAACGTTGATCTTGCTCTTTTTATTTTTATTTATTTATTTTATTTTATTTTTATTTATTATTTACTGACATTATCTTTTAAAGAATTTTCAAAGTTTTGCGTATTCTTTGGAATTTGAATTAAATCGTAGATTAAATTTAGTAAAATTTCTTTTCGAACTATATAAGAAAATAATTGAAAGTTTCGTTCGATATTCAGAATTTTAAACTCAATTTGAAGATATTTTCTAAACGACCATTCAAATATGTTGTCTTCGATATTTAATATTACATTTTGTGTTGCGTAAAATTTAAAATATAGTAAGAGAAGAAAATAAGATTTTGATCATTGTCATCGATTGTCATGGAAATAGAATCGTTAGATTGTAAGTTATTATCAGCTAACATAACTGACAAGTTGTTATTAACTGTGATAGTTTCTAGATTGCAATGAACGAAAGGAACATCTGCTTCGACATTTCGCGTGTTTACCTGGAAAATGTATTTCGTGTGCTAGCATCTAACGAATGAATCATTAGTCAAACGTGTCCATTCGTCTAATGGAACTAAATCGATTGAAGAATTAAGACACACACACACTATTATTACACTTTGAAAAAGTGTAACGTGAAAAAGTTTAAATAGAAAAATGTTTAATAAATATATAATCAAAATGAGTATACTTGAAAATTAATCGAAATTACAGTTAGAGTAATTCAATTATTTTAAAAGAATATTCAGTTTGTTGCATAGAAAATAATAAAATATATAAAAGAGTATGTCGTAGCTTCTTTATTTTTATTTTTTTTATTTATTTACTATCTTTTATCATTCATCGATTATTAAAGAAAAATGAAATTCTCGTTGGATCGTTACGAAGTATACAAAATAACCTTTTTCTTTTCGTAAAGATATAAAATATAAACGAAAAATGTTCTTTTCAAAATCAGTCGTCCTCGAAACGTCGAATGCGCGTTGCATCTTGAAAACTCGCTGGTATCATCTACTTTAAGAATATTCGAAGTGTCTTTAAAAAATTTCTAGATTTATCGACCAGTCCTAGATGTTTTAACAAACGTATTTTTTTAATTATTCTATTCTCGTATACGTGATAAAAGTATTACGACAAATAATCTTGCGAAAATATTCTATTCATATAATATTGAATATTAAAATATTTCAATAACGCGAATACATGTACGTATGTATATATGTACATCGTATACAACATTAATAAATTTATTTCAGTTGCAATAAACATCGATTTTATTTCTATCCATTGAGGGAATATCAACTAACGCATAAATTCGTATTAATCAGAACAAATTCGAGCTTGTAAGCGTACCCCCCTTTTACTAAACGGAATAATAGATTGGACTTCATTGATTGGCATACGTTTTCTCACTCACTCTCATTCTATTTTATAGTATAAGTATTATAGAAGTTTGTAGTAGTATACTTCGACGTTTGCAACGCTATCTTTGTGATACTAGTGAAACATTTTTATTTGACGTTCGCGAATAGAAACGTAAAATATCGGATATATCCGCTTGACTTAGTACAGACACGCGTGCTTACGTGCTCGGTAGAATGTACATACATATACATGGTATAGAAAGAAGACAGAGATATGGTGATCCATCGATGTGGAAGATTGACATTTTGCGGATTCCGGTTTTATGATAATTCTGCATCAATGCCAAACAGAGAAACGAAGCCGTTTTCCATTTTTCCACTTTTCCACGAGTGGACACGAATCCGTATACGATAACTGTATAAAAAAAATAAAAAAAATACGTTTTTTTCTTTTCTTTTTCTTCCACATATTTTCCACGATTGAAAGAAGAAGAAAAACGAACATAATTTTACTTTATTTTTTATTTATACAACTATAAAGCAGCAATGGTTAGAAAGATAAAGTACTTCATGAAGACTTTCAAGTACTCTAAAATATTCAAGTAGATGCTTTAATTTGAAAAATAAAATAAATAGAAGAAAATTGTTTTGTTTGCATATATTTAAAAGCTTCTGGTGGTCTTTGAAGAAAATGTACAAATTTTTATCGAGTTTTTTATCTAAAAAAATTTGACAAAGTTATAATTGCTCGACCCAGTCGAAACGTTGAAACGTTCTTTTTTTTTAGTTCGTGATATGGAATAAAAGTGAAGATAGTTAAAAAAATATTACGCTAGACTAGCGTGCTATTATAAGAAATAGCAATCGATATTGATTAAATTATTTTTTCCATTTAAAAAAGAAATTGGGAAAATTAAAGTAATTAAAGTAATTAAATTAATGAAAAGAACGATTTTATTTAAATATCGCCAGGGATTAAATTTTTATTGTTTTTGTAAAATAAAGAATACCACAAAGTTTAAAGATAGACAGATCACTTTCGGGAAGGTTTAGATGTATCAGAAATTCCAATAGAGAGACAGTGGGAGAAAGAAAGAGTTAGGTGAACATCTTCAATGATCGCAACGTGCCTTTTACTGAACGTGCCTAGATCACTGATTTTTTTTTAAGGAAGAGAGATAGGGTGGGGAAGTAAGGAGGAAATAGGTGAACCGTTTCGAAGAATTTAAACTAACCGTGTGTTCAAATCAGATCTTACGAAGACAACGTAATATTAATGAGCTATTCGATAATCAATTTCGAAGGATCATTGTTTTATTTTCATACACATACAAATACGTATTAAACAAATTCACGTTAATTTATTCGTTCAAAAGTATTCTAATATTTAGAAAATATTTTCAAAATAAAACTAGACTAATTATCTTCTTTCTATTATTGTCTTTGAAAATAGCGTGGAAAAAAAATACTGTCGAAAATCGATGACCATTATTTTTGAGAGAAAAAAAAAGGAAAAGAAGAGAGAGAAAAAATAAGAAAAAAACAGTCATTAAGTTTTCGTTCTATATTAAAAAGATTGTGCAGTAGAGTGCTTGAGCATGAAAGGTACCTTGTTAAAAGTAACCACCTTATTAGAGGCTCTTCGAACTTACCTTTGGGAGGCTTTAAAAATTTTTAATCATTACTACCACCACATCGTTGCCCTGCACATCAAAACTAACATAGATGAAGGTACGATCGTAACTCCAGTCACGACCTAAAGTATATATATACTTTATATATTTATATATATCGGTCGAATGAAAAAGTACAGATCGCTGCTGACGTTTGCATAAAGTTGGATTAATCGTCGTAATGGTTAAACTCGCTGGTTACTATCCGTGGCTACTCTTTTCCGAGAAATTGGAATAATTAAAACAGCATCTTAAATGTAAAAGTTCATCGAAGATCGAGCCGATCGTTATTCCGAAGGGTTGTTTTCCATGAATTTCAACGGGTGGAGGAAGTATTTGAAATTAAAAAAATAATTAAAAAGGATAGAAAGTTCGTCGTTTGTATTTTATTGCAATTTAATAAGAAAAATTCGTCAATAAAGAATAAAATTAAATTGTACAAAAACAAAATATAAATAAATGTCGTCGTGTTTATAGTAATCCACAATTAGTTACCGTAAATTAAAAAAGATTCAAATTAATATTCCATGAAACGTTCTCGGAGAGCATACCGCGAGATTAGAAATATTCCAAAGGTTAGACCGAAAACTTATCTACGTTAGAGAAGTTGATAAATTAACGCCGGATATAACACGGCATTCGCGAAAGGCATTTCAATCGCGAATGGAATGAAATATTCACCGTTGTTTCCGTGCTCATTGAAACGAGAAAGGAATGGAAAAAGCAGAAGAACAAGAAGAAGAAGAAAATGGAGACCCAATGTGTTGGTACCATCTGTTGTTATTCGTTATTTCCTTCAATTCTGTCCTACAATTTAATGATGATGCAAACATCGATATTGAACAAGCCTTGCTTTTTATTACCACAATTGTTATTATTATTATTATTATTATTATTGTTATAATTACGAGATACGTATCTTTAGAGAATTTGATACTAAAAACAAGTACACAGTTTTGAATCGTGACAAGATCACCTCGTCAAATATCGAAAAGAAAAAAAGAAATAAATTATGAATATTTTGATTGGAAGAAGATTAATAGGAGCTTTCTGACAAATCGATGATCTTTCAAATTTGCTTTAGGGTCGTCTGATTAATCGTTGCGACTACTACGATCGAAAACGTAAGAACTTTTCGAGATAGAAAAGCTTGTTGGATTAGATGACGACTAAGATTTTGTTATATTTCAGTCTGTATTTTTCAATTGTTATTATTATTATTAACAAGTGAGACTCTTTCTCTTATAACGTTAATATATCATTAATCTTTTCCCTTGTCTCTGTCCGTTTCTTTCTTTGACAAACGAAAGGGACACGTTTTCCAATTGAACTCTCGGGAACGTTTAAAAACATTAGAAATTCGTAATTCAACAGTGCGATGAAGGAGAAAAAAGTTAGAAAATAATGGATACTACGTGAGATTCTTCTTTGGAACGGGGGATGAAAGGAAAGCGAGGAGAGAGGAAAAGTGAGATTAGAAGTGAAAATCGTTGAGAGGAAAGGTGAAAGAAATTTCTTGCACCTTTACGATCAAATCTCACTGCACTGGTGGTACCTTTTCAGTGGAAAAGAGTCCTTTGTTCGCTTTTAGTTTATACAGCTGAGAGTGGTCTTAATTTATACTGGTGTGGTCAGTTCGAGAGAGAGAGAGAGAATGAGAGAATGAGAAATATATAAGAGAATGAAAATAGGATAGGAAGGGAAGAAAAAAGGAAGAAAGAATAATAAAAAAAAAAAAAAAAGAAATTGAAAAGAGAAAGAACACGGTAGGTGTTGTAGGTTGGTCCTAGGGTATTAAAAAGAATCAGTTTGAGGTAAGCTAGTAACGTAGCAGTATTTATACTAAAGGCGAGTGAGGATTCTAAGAGAAAGATAGGAAAAAAGGTACTTCGTAACCCACCGAATTTATCGTCGAGATCAACGGGTACACATCGACCGCTACGTTCGAGCCATTTTTATTCGCTGCTGTTTTCTCCGGACGAGCTTTGGAGGATGTGGAAAAGAATGTTGGGATATTAGGCGAACGAAACTATACTTCGGGACTCGACCTTACGTCATTTTTCTTTCTGTTATCATAAAGAATAACCTGAAACCTTTCGATTGAGTTACTTCTAACGTATGAAAAATTTTTTAGAATTTTCAGAATTTTGTTCTTTTACGCACTTGCCATTTGCAGGAAAACTATTGCGATTTGGCATATCGCACTTATTCCACTTTAAAGAAAATTTCATAAGGTACAAATTATTCTGAGTAAATTTTTTATCAAAAATTATTAGTTTCCGAGATATAAGCCAAGATTTACGGGGAAACACGATTTCTTCGCGGTTTCTTTTCACATTTTGATTTTTCATTAAAAATGCATACAATTATCAGCAAAAACATTATGCACATTACAAAAACATTATGGAAGAAGGAACAATTATATTTGTGTACGTGTTTTCTTCCTATGCAAGTGAAATGCATATGTGAGCGAGTGTGTGTAGTACTGAAAAGTGATGTATACATATATGGATATCTGCATTTATGGATATGGATTATGCAGCATTGGATATAAGGGCAAAGTACATCTAAACGTAAGCTGACCATAATTTTAAACCTTTTTAACATTTCACCTCGGCGTGGTAGGTTTTAGTGTTAAACATATTATATGAATAATTTTCAATAAAATAAAATTCTAATAGGTAATCGTAACGTTGTAGAATTTTTTCAACCTGGCATTGTATGATACGCGTTCGTAATTCACACGAATAACTTTCGTTGCATTCGTAGAACTGAAAAGGATTTTAAAACATGATCAAGTATCGGATTTATTTCACAATGATGCATTATGCACCTCTTAATGTAGACCACATCTTCTTTTAAATCTTTTAAATTTGTTTGCAGTGAGTTTTTAACCAACATCTATTTTGAGCCCAAAATCAGGTTAGATTGACTAGACTTGATGAACTAACAAAAACGGTCTTCCTCGATAGAATTTCTCTTATCCCAGTTCTTTTATTTTATTTTATTTTATCTTATTTTTTTGCTTTGTTTCATTGTTATTTTTTGTCCCTCTTTTTCTTTCTTTTACCTTTTTATCCATTCGTACTTTAATGTACTTACGGTATTTACCTTTGAAAAAGGTCATTTTGTTATCTGGTGAATAGGTTAGTACTTTTTATCGAAAGATGTAACCACTTTGATGTCTTGAAAATATAAAATGTAATATATTTTGTATAATACGTTCTCTGTATTATATGAATGGTGAATGATCGTGAATATTGGTTTTTTAATAATACAAAAGTTCAATCAGTTTTTCTCTCTGAGAAGTTTTCGTTCTAGATTCGAAATAGAAATCGATTACATATTTATGGTGATTTGTAAATTCCCTTAAGTCTCACGGGAGTGCAGGAGAGACTTGGGAGTTTAGCTGAAAGGAATAAGAAAGATATCGTATTGCTTAGTAATACGATGTATATGTAACGTCAAAACAAAAAAGATAAACAAAAAAGATAAACAAAAAAGATAAACAAAAAAGAAAACAAAAGAGACGAAAGAAAACAAAAATTTACAATTTTACATCGTTGAAGAGGAAAAAGGAAATATTACGTTGCCAGGTATGAAATGGAGCAAGAAATGCACCTAATCGAGTTAAAATTTGCTCCATTTCATACTTGACAGCCTAATAGAAAAGAAACAAATCATAGAAAATAAAATATCGTAAATCTAAATCTTGGCGATGTACATTTCATTGTGCAGGACACTAGCGATTAAGAGATAAACAGATTTCTCGATATATCTGCATAATCCAGGAGGCAAGTTAGCCTCCGATATTTTTGCGTAAAACATTTTGTTCAACGACGAAATATTTTTACGTGACAGTAGCTGCTACGTGCTCGTGCATAGCTTCGTTATTCAGAAAAATAAAAGCCATGAAATATGAAGAGAAACATACAAAGAGAGAGAGAGAAACGGTTTATTCGTTAAAGGTTTTTTTATCCTTTTCATTGTCGTATATGCATACATGCACGGTAAACATAGAAAAAGAAAAAAATGAAAGTATTATTTATATGATCAACCATCGGATTTATTTACTTTTTTACGATGTATATTTAAAGTTGCCAGTTTTCGGGAAGATATATATCGTTCATAAAGAAATTTCAATGATCATCTATCTCAAGGATCCATTCAAAACCGGAAATCATAGGATTCGTTGTTTTCAGAAAACTGTCGAATCGAAAGGATATTATTTCCAGATCGTTGACTTATAGAATTTCATGAAATTAACTCATTTGAAAAATTTCTTCATATTTTTCTCTCTTCTTCATTCCTCATACATTTTATTCTTCGAACAATCCAAGTTTGATTTGACATAACATTTAAATGCATACGTGCTAGGCTCAAGGTCATTTACTTTTTTCCCACGTTAAAGTAGAAGATAATATATAAAAAAAATGAAAAGTAGGAATAGATGAGAAAACTAACCTTGCGCTGGTAACTCGAATAAAATGAGAGAGAAAAAAAAAGAAAGAAAGAAAAAAAGAAAGAGAGAGATAAATTCGTGTCGACTGAAGCCAAAAAAGTTCTTTTGCTCCTCAGCGCAATGTAAATTACTTGGAAGATTGGTACGTCCTTCAAAAAAATATTTAGGATACTGTGTTGTAATCCATAAGGGTAAAGTAATACGTATAAAGGCCTATGAGAAAGATTGAAAATGATTTGTCTTTGATATTAATACGAATCTCTTGAACATAATAGTCAGATAATTCGTTTGATCATTCCTCTATAGTCAGTCGTTGATTTCGTTAACGATTTCAATATCGTGTCTTAGGTCCTTCCGTCAAGTACCAACCACGAAACGTAATAATTGGAGAATAAGCTTACGTATAGAAACCCCTTTAGCTCGAACGTATGCAAGCTAACCGCAATTGCTCGATTCGCATCTACGGAATTACGAAACCTGTTCACTGTCTTTCATGGGAAATATAGACGAATCCCATTCCGTTTTGCTCGTACTTACCTTGTACCTCGAAAATTTGTCGAGGATGAGCTCACGAGCGAATTCATGCAAACGTAGAAAATGATTAGATATTGTAGATTTTCGAGTATTTGGAACGTTAATATTAACGATTGAATTTATTTGTCTAACAATGGATTCTAATTGGATACGATACTCTTGCTTTTATTCACATTTCGTGCAATTTCTATTTGTTGATCGGACACGATAATATTACAATTATTTTCTTAATATAACATTTATTAACATTTAATTATTCGGCATTACATTTTATTCGATTTTAAATTTTTATTATAATACTTTTCTTTTTTTTTTTTCTTTTTTTATTTTCTTCCTCCCTCCATCCCCGATACGTTTATGTATTTTAACGTATTTATTAGTTTTCAGTACTTTTATATTAATTATTCGTCGATCAATTATCGAGCTATTGGAAGGAACTATTCAATCGTTTCAAGCTAATGTCTGTCAAGTTTAATTGCGGTTGCATTGCGGAACTAAAGAAACTGCATCGTTGGAATATATAAACATTGACGAACGAACATGACGAGTACGAAATTAGCTTTCTAGCTTAGTTCCTGGTTTCCAAGCGTCGATCCTTTGTAAACGAGTGGAGTTTTTAATCGTGATCAACGACTATTTCACTTCCATCAGGAGCACGCTTTCTCGAGATTAACGAGACTTTGCGAGGAAAAGAAAAACGATATTATCCTCCGTACCGTGAATAAAGCTACGCTTGAGAAACTTATCCTCGATGATTCGAGATATTCTTTTTTTTTTTTTTTTATTATATAGTGTAATTAAAGTCACTTTTGTAACAAGAAGATAACTAACGTTAAAGTTTTAACGTTTATTTAAAAAAAACAAGAACCCCTATTGGTTAGATTTGTTTGTTGCACTAAAATTTCACCAAGAATCTTAAAGCAAAGTTTACATTATTAACTTGCGATATTTAAATAAGAATGTTTACAAGCTATTAAGTTACCAGATAGTAAGCAGCACTTAATAATAAGCAAATAAATGAATTTCTTCTGATTCTTTAGCAAATAGTTTGCTTGCAGATCCGAGCGTAAGTTTACGCTCGGATACTTGCAAAATTAATGATTAAATATGATATTAACGTAGCTATTAGTCATGTTACATCATAAAGAAAGTAAGTAACTGTTTTTATCGTTTATAATTGTATTATGATTTACTTGAATATCAGGTAAATTATATCGTGCGAATAAATAGATTGCAATTATGTTTCTATTGATTTATCAAAATCACTTCATTATTATTATAAAATTGTTACGAGTCTTTCAAAGTTATTACATACTCGGATTAAACGAAAGATTTGAATAGGTTTAATTAAATTACAATGCGTGTAGAGAGAAGGAGCTAGTGTACCAATTGCTATTAAACCAAATGAAGATTACATGAATCCGTTAATGTAACAGGAACGAGAGAAATAATGAAGCCGTGTTAGAAGGAATTTCCTGGAATATGCAAATCACATCAAATGGATCACGCGTAGGTACGTAACGTTGAAAATACTTGGGTGGTTAATTAAGTATCGTTATCATTGGCTTAACGAAACAAAACCAACTTCTTCCGTATCATAAACATGTTAATTCTTTTTTTTGTCTATACTCGTATCATCCTTCGGATTAACAAAAGCTTCATGAAAATTGTACTTAAGCCGTCTCGTATAAAAATTTATTATTTATCGATGTAATATCAATTTTTTAATTGTTTTACAATGAATATTAAATATCGTTTTCTATTTAATGAAAATTTTCACACAATTTTGTTTCAACAATTAAAAATAATCGACGACAATTCAATGGTCCTAATTTGTTTGTCAAATGATATAATTTTATTTTATTTTATTTCTTTAGGATTTGTATTCCTAATCAAAAATGCACAAAGCATTTTGTAGGACAAAATCGTATCAAACGTTTCTCCGTTCTCTTTCTCGTACGCTCGGCTGCACAAAGCGTTCTTTCTTTTCTCTTTCTCATTTTTTTTTTCTTTAAAAGACGCACGTTTACGAGAGCAAACGACGAAAAAACACATCGCAAAGTGCATTTATTTTTTCGTACTATTTTTTTTTTCCCCCATCTAAACCAGATGGTTAACACGCGCGGAAATCTCAAAATCTCACGTTCGATTTAAAACGGTTTTCTCGGCCTTTCCTTGCAATTTTCAAACGAAATAGTAAGAAGAAAAAAAAAGAAAAGTACAGGAAAAAGAAATAATGGAGTTAAAAAAGGGATTGAGGATTGTAAAATAAATGGTAGGATCATTGTGTTAGTTTTCGCGTTAACCGACGATGCAAGTGAAAGGATATGTACGCTTATTGTAATATATAAAAGAAAATCTAATTGTAATTGTATAATTGTGTGTAATATTTGCCGAGATTATATATACAGTAATGACGTTACTAGCTTCGGTTGAATTGTCTGAATTTTCTGGATGAGAGAAATTCAGAGACAAGGATTTTATTTAATTAAATGAATTGGATGCAATGATACGTTGTTATGATAGATGTTTTTCATTGTCAGTCGGTCACCTGTGGTGCAACTGATATTTTATATTTATTCAAAAACGAGTGAGAGAAAAAATAGATGCAGGGATATTCGAATTTATCAATTCGATTGAATTATTTTGTTACGAAGATTTCAAAGTTTGAAAAAATTACGTAGATTATTAAAGGATATGGGTGGGAATTGCTGTAGATGGATTCGATACGGTTTACATTAGTGGCTAGGATTGATTGCGAGGTGCGAAAGATGGCGGAAATGAGGTAAATTTCGTGTCCCTTTCATGGCGATACATCATATCCACATTCTGAAGCGTCTGAGTCGATATAATCAATCCGCATTACCGCACAGATTCGCTTTAATTATATCTCATGGCTGATTCAAGGAAGCCTTCTTGTGTATATCATTTGTTTGGTTATCGAATATCAAACATTGAATCCCTTTTAATCAACATTATACCATATATGCTGGATAAGAAATTATTTCATAATTTCTAAATATAAACAAGTACCAACATATTATAAATCTTAATTATCATAATTTCATAAAAATAAATGTGTTTCAGTTTAAATGTACTAGTTATTATACTTGTCAATTCGAACAATTTTAAATAATATTTCTTACTTATTGAATTATGACAAATTTCTCATTTACTAACTCAATTAATTTTATTAGAAATTAAACATTATATTGTTAAGATAAAATATAATAATTTGTATTATATATACTAATGGAGATCTACAATGAATTATAACAATAAATATATTAAGATAATATTAGGAAATAGATATAATATCGTAATATTTCTATTGATATTTCATTATTGAACAGACCGAAAATAAATTCTATTTTCTCTATCTAATTATTATTATATTGATAATATTGAAAATAATATTATTTATTACTAATTAATTATAACAAGTTTCTCATTAGCGTGTCCTATTTATTCCCCTTTTATATTTAAATGTTATTTCATTATATATAAATGTAATGTATAGGTAGAAATGAGGAAGTATAATGGGGATAGGAACAATAAACACCCGAATGGAGTAAGATGTGTATGCCATTGATATCATGTAGTATGAGTCGATGATACTGCAAGCCAATGCTATTGACGGTCATCTGAAGGGAACTAACATCGCGTCGATCGTTCCTAATCGTGTATGTTTACGATGGATGAATCGAATGGACGTGGCTTACGGCATCCGTTCCAGGGATATCGTCTACAAGCTACCACGGTATAAGACGGATCGTCGATTGTGTAAAGCATTATTCGACAGGGCACGCAAAATCAATTATCGCTAGGATCGTTCGTTATTCAAGATGTACGAGCGTGCCCGTTCATTTTCCCTATGTGTTGGTATCGTACCTACGGAAAGATAAATAGGTAATAGTATCGATCCACGATTTGTCTTTCAATCGAATGCGAAATACGTTCTAAACGTATCGCTTAACGCGTGTTAACAAGAAATATTTTCGATTTGATTAACATATGAAATTTATTGATATCCAAAGTTAAATAAATATACTTGTTGCATGAATTTAATTGAACATAATCAATTGGGTGACTGTTATATATAGTTTTATTTATTATTTTGTTTGTAACGAAGAAATGATAAAAATCCTCGTTACGTGTTTTATTTCAAAGAATATTTATTCGTATCGTAATTTTCTTTATTTAAAGGCTGGAATAAATGCTTTTCATTTTAGTCAAAGAACACTTATACATGAATATATGCATATTCGTAAACGTGTGTGCAGTGAAATTAGAAATGCTTTATACGTTTAGTAAGCAAGCATTAAGTTTCGTATTCTCTTAAAGCATACTGACAACTAAAGTATTTCGATAGGTACGCCGAGGGTTTCGCGAAAAGGGAGTACATATTATTAATAATTAAATGTTCAAATTTCAGTTTGCGTACAAGTTGAAGTATCAGCTAACTGTACCTACTCAACAATGAGTTCTGCGTTTCAATCTTCATACTTAATGAGTCAGAAGAAATTCTTCTTCTTTTGAATGTCCTCTAACATATTTCGTAAATTTAATAAATATATATAATTGTTAATATACAAAATTAGAAATTATGTAAATCGTTGATATTCAACTTTATCGGAGACCTTTAAATGCAAATTCCTTAAACATATTATCAAGAAAATAGAGGACAAAGTTAAATAAAAAAGAAAGTGAAATCAGTGAAACGGACGATAAAGAAAAAGCGAGAAGAGAAAGAAGAAAAATATAAAGAAAATAAGATCCATACTCAGGTCGGCAACCTCGAGCTTGCGTAGTTTTGCGAAGGGTGTCGGTGCTTTGTTAAAAAGGGACAATTAGCATTATGTATAGTGCAAACAGGTGCGGCGGCAGCAGGAGCTTAACACGATAATACTACTAACGTCAAAAATGTTAGAAAAAGGTTGAAAAGTCTCTCGTCAGTCAGCTTTCTCATGTTCAGAGTGCGGTTACAATTTCTATTCGTTTAGTGGTCGTCGTTTAAACCATCCGATTTTCCTATTCTCATTTTAAGTCCTTTTCTTGTATCGAAATTCGAGGATTGAATGGAAGGAAAATCGAGACCGAGAGATTATTCCCTTGATTGTAATGAATGTAATTTTCCACGTTTCATTTTTGTTTCTTTTCTTATTCCAATCATTAAATCTATCTCATTATTTTTCCATTTTTCTTTTCGAGTTTTTATGATTTCATTAATTCATTGAACTAACTCGTATTGTATTATATTTTTTAATTGATTCATTCATATGCTATTTTATAATGATTAACTACTGAAGATCCAATCTAATTTCATCTGCAAAGATCGTATTTTATCCTATCATCTAATTTATAGAGCTTACCGATAATGCAGTGAAAAACCATTTCTTTCTTTCTCTCTCTCTCTCTCTCTCTCTCTCTCTCTCATTCTATTTCTCCATTTTATTTTCAATAATTTATTATTTTTTAATGGATACACGAAAATCTCTCATCCTTGAATTTTTGCCCAACTACCTCAACGATAATAACGACGTTGTTACGAATGGTATTATTTCAGTTGAGTACCAAGAGCAAATTGACACCAAATCATTGGTCCGAATTTAACGCCCACCTGTCATCATATCCGTCCCATTTGTGTATGTGTGTGTGTATGTTTGTGTGTATGCTTATAATTCTAATAATTCGTACTTTAATAGTGAATACAAGTGCGGAATATCTCGATGATATCAAACTGTTTTTGGTTATTTTGAAATTCGTTCTAACGCTTGACGAAATAAAGTTTGTCGGGAATGCATGTTTCGATAGATACAATACAGTAATGGTAGTTTGTTTTTAAACTAAATCGAGTAATGGAAAATTCGAATCACAACGAGTAGTATTAATTAATTGATATAAATTTTTCTTTCGACGTGACTATAATATTTCTATCACTGATAATTAATTTTAGATTTAAAATTATTATTTTATTATTTTTATTTATTTATTTTGTTCTTTTTTTTCTTTATATTACGTAAAAATATTATATATTATTTTTAAAGAAGATAAAATTGCACGCAATATTTTTAACGAAGCTCACTAACAAGACTACACATCTTTCCTTGTACTCACGTACACGTTACTCCTAATTATAATTATAGAATTTTGTTTTTCTTTTTTTTTTACATCTAATCTAGATAATTTCTTACCCATGTGACAGTTCTACTATAAAGAATTTTATTTATTCATAATTTTTCCCCTTTTTTTTCTCTCTCTCTCTCTCCTTTTTCTCTTCCAATATATTATAACCGATGGTGAGACTAGCAATGACGTAGAGGTTGACGTATCACACTTACAAATTAAGCGCGTTCTCATTAGTCTTTCGTCGTAGCAGCCCACGAGCGATGTATATCACGAACCAGGATGAAAAGGTGAATAATTTTACAAACGCTTTCAAAAATACTTGTCGAGTGTAAATTCGAAAGATTATGAGAGAGCGTCGAAAGGGGGGCAACGGTGTGTCATTTGGTACGCAATTTAAAATATCAAAACGGGGAAAAAAGTACGTCGAAATGATAGAGGGAAGAATGCAACGATGCAACGCTATGAGGAAAACAACATAACGATATAACGACTACGAATAAAGCTACGACGAGTTATTACGCGAAGAGTACCCTGCTTTTGTTTCGGCGGTCACCTCCTAATAGTTAACATTATGTAACATTTTACAAAAGTGTGTAACACCCACCTGGAACATGGCAGGGGCGCATATTACAGGGTAATATAAAAGAAAGGAATAAAGAAACGGAAAGAAAATGAAAATAGGAGAAAAATAAAAAGTGCTTAACTTTTTATTCATACTAGCAGGATTACATGTATTTCGAGGCCAGAAACGGTTTTAATGTATTCGTGTTAACGCTTTAAATCTTTGCTCCTTTTTCTCGCGAAAAATACTATACGACCACACACACACACACACACACACGTATACACACACAAACATAACACGTACGTACACATATGTGAAAAAAAAAAACATACTTGAAAACGTTAGTACTTATAAGTCATAATTATCGTGTGTTTAAGGTATCTGCCGAATATAAGCGCGAGAATTCACATTTTTTTCCCAACCGACGTTCAGGAAACTAATTAGCTACCGCATAACGACTCGTAGAAACGAATAAAAAGGAAGTCTTGTAATTAGGCAGCCTTTTCCTCGGCCCCGTTAAATCCTTCTCTCTTATTCTCTTTCTCTTTATCTTTCTATCGATCCTTGAAAACATATACACGTCTTACTCGTTTCAATCAAATGAATAGACGACATTCGTCCTTCGAACGAGTACTTCGATCGAACCACCTTATACATTCCCTTTTCTAAAATACAAAAATTCTAGAAGCAGCTATTAAATTCACGGATTCTTAGAATGGATTATGTATGAGTTTGATAACGATCATAACGTTCTTTTTATTTCTTTTTATTTGAATTTTATCGGAAAGAATAAAAAATGTATAGAAAATTAATGTAGACCATGTAAAGAAGAAGAAGAAGAAGAAGAAAATGGGATGAAAAAATCATTGCCTAGTTGAACTTACCCTGGAAAGGTAACGTCCAACGATCTTCATAGAATCGTAGAACGATGAAAATCTTTAGATCTATTTTGAAAATTCTACACACGAACTCCGAAATTCGCGTTTCGCGGAGCAGAGACGACCGCGGACTGGCTGCATTGGTGAGTTTGAAAGCTTGCAACCTATGGGGCGACATCTACATAGATTCAACCACCACGTGTTCGACGGTGCTCGTGCCATCCAAAGCAGCCCTGCGCGATCCACCCCCTAAATTTAACCCATCCCCCTTTTCTCTCTCTTTTTCTCTTTTTCTCTCTAATGGCCGCTAGCAACGATTTTATGTGTAACTCGCGACGGTATTACGATGCACCTCGAAAAACCTTCACGAGAGTTCTCGAATACTTTTAATCTCTCGATTTTCTCATCTTTTTCTTATTTTTTTTTCTTCTTCTTCTTCTTCTTCTACTTCCTTTCTTTCTTTTTCTTACTTTTTCTTTCTTATTTTTTTTTTTCTTCTAATCAGTTTTTAATACTTTTATGAAAGTTTATTCGATTCGTTCATTCGTGTGAATCCAAAGAAGAATATCTTCGAGGTGTAACTCGTTACCCTTTTTTTTTTGCTTTAGTTTTTCTTCATCTTTTGATTGCGAATTATATTCAGAACGAGGAACTAGAACAGAGGAAGAAGGAAGGTGAAGAGAGAGAGAGAGAGAGAAAGAGAGAAAGATAGGATGAGAGAAGAGTTGATTACTAGGAGGAACTGTAATCTTGTTTGAGAAAATTCCAAAAGTATTATTTAACAATAGCTATGTATTTAAAATCTGACGGAAAATATAATAAGATTACAAATCATAAGTAATTAGAATGAAACTGAGATAATTACCTGCTGAGAGAATCTTAAATTAACAAACTAAAAATCCTTACTTGTTGTTTAGAGGTAACAAAAAAAAGAAATATCGATTAACATTGATAACGATTTGAGGTATAATACGAAAAGACGAAGAGAAAGGAGCGAAAGAAAGGACAGAGAGAATACGATTAACTCAAGAAAATAATAACTTCTTCGAAGATCAATTTTCCCTTCACAGTGATGTTACGTTTAATTAAGAAAAAAGGAGAATAAAGAAAAAAGAAGAAGATATAAGAAAAAGGAAAACCGTAAAAAGGTATCTAGAAAGTTAATTTGAGGAATCCTTTCGTAAGATTGGTGTATACTACCCATTAATCAAAGTAATAAGGATTACCTTTGGTAATCGAAATGCAAGCCTTTTTCTATTCAATCTCTGACGAATCTCTACCGTCTACCAACACATCCTCACCTTTTCCCTATTTTTTATAGCAACAGTCACCGTTTGTATTAAACTGGTGAGAAACGATCTTTTATTATCAAACTAACGACACTTTTCTCACAGTAAAAATAAAAGAATAACTGAATGACTTGGTAACCGGTTACGGGGTCGTAAATTTTCAGATCGTGTCACGCGCGTGAACTTCCAATTACAAAGGTGTAGGGGGGGATGGATTAATCTAAAGATCGGAAACGTCGTTCGACGTTTTAAAGGACGTCGACCCTAAACAAAAAGGGAAAGAAAGAGAGAAAGAGAGAGAAAGGCAAATTTAGCAAAGAAAGAAAAAAAAAAGGATTTGGAATGCAGTATCCCTTTTGCAATTGTGATCACCATCGTTTTGTTTCACCTCTTTCTCTTTCCCTTTCCCTTTCATTTTCTGTTTGTCTCTTATTCTCTCTCTTTCATCCCTGTTCTATCAACCAACATCGTGGACGAATAATAGTATCCCGGATGCGTCGGTTTTATTCTTTCCGTGATGCGTTATACCACTGCCTTCGAAAACTTGCCATCCGCTGACGCTTTTAACGGACGGACGAGCAACGATAAATATCGCTCGAAACAAGAGATAACGAATTTTTCCTCTCGGTATAAAAACATTTTTTTTTTTTTTTTTTTTTTTTTTTTCTATTTTAATCCTTTTCTTTTTTTGTTGTTTTTTGTTTTTAGTTTTTTTAGTCTATTTATTTATTTATACTCTTTTTTTATTTTTATCAACTGCACGTTGAAAAGCATAGTAAATAATGTGTATAGGAGGCAAGGGGCGAATGTAGATATGTGTTGTATATAAATGCAATTTATTTTAGTTTTAATCATTGGTTTTGTTTTAACAAGATTTTAATCGTTCTTATGTATTTCAAAGATATTTTTTTTTTGTTTTTCCTTTTTTTTTCTCTTTTTTTAATATTTATTCGAATACGACGATTTTTGACGTTACGTTGACACGGTTATTCGTCCTGGTATTATAACAAAATAATCTTGTTGATAATTCGTAATCCTTTGGATATTGAATACGGTACGTTTCAAACATTTAATTAAAACGCTTGTTCGATTGTTCTTTTTTTTTTATTATTTATTGTCATTCTGATAGATATATGTATATGCGTATGATTGTAACATTCCCATGGTGTTGGATTAATTAGACTCACGTATAACGTTGCAATTACGTAATTGCAAAAGATCGAGTCTTTGTAGAAATAAAATTAATTTAATGAAGCTTCAACGTACAGGATAGAAAAAAAAAAGTAATATTGTTCGAACTAATGCCAAGAAGAATTTGGATTAATTTTTATACGGTTGATTTTAAAAGTATGACGTGTTATACTCAAACGATTGAAATTTTCTAAAAATCCAAGCTAAATGTATACAAGGTAATAAAAATATAATAAATAATTTTCTAATCATTTAAGTGAGTACTAGAGTCTTTACATACGAGACCATTTCTTTGTAATTCACTATGCTAAAATTATTCTGTTTATTCATACATTTTTACATCGAAGAAACAGGAGCAACAAATTTTACGTAAATTTCATATCTGCAATATTTATGTTATGATAATTGTTCTTCTTGTTATAATCAGAATGATATATCATTGACGCGGAAAAAAAAATCTTGCATGAAATGAGTATTAAAAAGATACGATCGTGATTGCATTCAAGATTACAGGATACCTGTAGTACCGAATGAAACACAGTCAGGAAAATGAAATCGTTAAAAATGTTATCGAATTCATCGAGGCAAAAATGATGGGATTAGGAATTTCGTTTATAGGAATAAACCGAGAGATAAGTTCTACTTCATGGTTCATAAATTAATTTCGACTTTGTAGAAAATAAATTCTACAGACTTCTCTTTCCTATAACAGAAAAATACAATTATAAGATATTGAACGTGTTGAATTGAAAGATCGTAAAAAGTTGATCTTTGGTCTTTGGAAAGTCCTGAAAACACCGTCAATGGTTTCGGATTAGGAAAAAAAGTTAAAATAAAATAAGTTTTCTCCTTTTTCACTTCGTCGACGTTTATAAAACGATTTGATTTTTCATAGAAAATTTCAACGTCATAAAATACGAATGATATAAAAACGTATACACGTAAGTTGTGCCTCTGTACGTTGTAGAATTTTTAGGTCAGAAACTTGATTGAAAGTTCGATTGGATAGTAAGAAAGAGTTTAACTTTGAAAAAAAGATATCTTGGTTTTTCTTTTCGTTCACGACTTTTACGTTTTCGTTATTCTACATCACGTACTATAATAATCACTGAGAATAAGAGGATTCTTTTTTTAAAAGGATTCTTTGATCAAAGGAAACCAACAACGATATGAATAGTTTACGTGACTTTTTAAAGGAAAATACAAGTCAACGAAAACTAGGGAAAAGAAAGAAAGAAAGAAAGAAAGAAAGTGAAAGATATAGTCTTGAAAACAAAAATAATATTAAAATGTAATGTGGATAAAGACTTATACGATCGATACATATATTTCCAAATAACATTGTCTCACCCAATTCTATTCTGATACATCTTGCTAAGATAAAGTTTGGTTGTTCGTAAATTGGACTAAAGGAAAGTTCTCGATAGGGATCTGCCTAATTCGTTTATTTCAAGCATCGATCTTTCCCTTTCTCCTATCGTCTTAGAATAGAGTAGATTGGTATTATATATTTTACATACTTTACAATGTGGATAGGTAAAAGTTCTTTAAATTTGTTTTTTTATAGGATACGTAAAGAGTATCGCGTATCGACATGCCATCGAAAAAAGAACAGATGAATATCTAAGTATACGATAAGTTTTGCGAATAAATCTAAAAGAAAAATTTCATACTATTTATTATGAAAGTTATGTAACTTCGTTACTTGAAGAGAACAAATTCAGTTAAAAAATTCATTTCATTAGAGATTTAATGTAAACTTTTTATTTATGAACAATGTTGGTATACAACTTAGATTTTTAAATATTCACGTACTTTGGTCATAATTACGATCATCGTAAGTTATGAAGCTTTTACATTTTTTTCTTTTTTATTTGAATCATGTTATTTTCTGAACCTATTCATGTTTATTATACTAACACGAGTATACAATAAATGTACAAAAATTTTGCAAAATATTCATGATTTTACAATTTTATTTAACAATGAATCGGATTATTAAAAGTTTAGATATTTTAAATTAAATTATTCGTCTGAATAAATTAATTATATGAATGTGTAAAGAAATTAATTTTATCTTCAAAATACTTATTATTAAGTTGTCAAGTATG
>JACGTP010000634.1:0-23186 GCA_023678845.1 Mischocyttarus mexicanus
AAACAAAAATATATATACAGAAATATTTTCCCGATAGTACAAACAACAAACGATGAAAAATTACGTTAGAAAAATGACTCATCAATCTAAATCGAAGATTACGCTAGATGAACGTGTACGCCGATTAAATTCTTTAGTTGTTCCCTTTTGGAAAACAAAAAAATAAAAAAAAGGGAAATAAAATTGTTGATGAAAATCCCTATAATAAAAACAACACAAAATGAATTTTATGTTTGATTCATTACATCTCCAAAGTTCTTTCTCACACATTGTACATCACAATGTATATATAAAATACATATAAATGTGTACAACACGTATGTATCTCTTTGTGTACATATGTATATGTATCTAACAGTAAGGAACAAAGAGAAATCCGATAGGAGAAAAAGAGCAAGGGCAGCTTTCGAGTAGAGTTTATCGGGTAGTAGCAACAGAATGTGTATTACTACTGCGTTTTCCTTTGTCACACACGGAAGCGTGCCCAGGAACGAACGAACTACGAACGAACTAACGTTCATGCTCGTACGCATCAGAGTCCGATTAGGGGGAGAAAGAAAATGAAGAAAAGGGATGATTGAGAACCACTTGTAGGACAGCTGCACTCTCTGAGCGCATCTGCTGCTGTTGGTTGCGCGGGCACGCGCTTATATACTACATACATTTATATATATATATATATACTTTTGTACATATATGTCGCACTGAAAAAGAAAGAAAGAGAGAGAGAGAGAGAGAGAGACAAACATATACTCAAATCCATCTATACATAAAGAAAAAGGATATATACGCAAAACCATACTCTTCTTCTCTCATCATCGTTCCTATATTTCCACTGTTGTTCCTTTTCTGTCTCTAGTTTTCATTATTCATCTCGTTCATTCCATTTGATCCCCGTTTGATCTCCTCTTTTTCTACCATTCGCTTCTCTCCCTTTACTTACCTTTCAACCCTCCCCCCCTCCCCACCACCCGCCCTCTCAACCCAAAAACCCCCCGAACCCCCTGCATCCGTCTTTCCCTTTTTTTTTTCTCTATCGCTGCACAACATCAGCCGTTTACCGAAACCCAACAGTTGTCCCCTGAATTTATTTTCCAGATTGGTACACGCGCGTACCAATTCTTATTCTAGTTTAGTTAGTTTCATTCCGTTTCATTCTCCCAAGAAGTTGACCTTCTTTTTATTATTCAACCCCCCCCTTCTTCTTCTTTTCCCCTCTACACCAGTTCGTTCGTCTCACTGTACTTGTAATATTTCTCACCCTTAACGGAGGAACTTGAAAATTTTAATATAACGACCAACGAGTGTCAAGGTGAACATCGTAAACGTTAACTCGCATATTTTTTTAGATATTTATTTACATCATGTATCGAAAGTTTTATGAAATGTTCGTATATAGATTTTTATTAAACAATAATTAGAAACAATGTTTTTATATTAGATTGTCACGTAAGTTTTCTTTCTTCCCTTTTTTTTTCTTAATTAACTTTTTATACTTAAATATTTTATATTTAATATTATTTTATTAATATTAAATAGCATAATATTATGAACAAGGTATTAGAAATAAAATTGTATATTGTTAAATAAAATAATAATGAAATAGAAAAGAAAAGAAATATTTTATATCGTAAAATAATCGAAGAAACTTATGGGACGACATAATATATATAATATATTAAAAATATTCATCTATAAAAATTTTCTAATTAACTTAAAATAGCATAGAAATATTTAAACAAATGATAGGAAATAATTTTAAACATCGAACTATAGAAATAAGTATAAAATGGTCGGACGTTTTCTTGTATTCCTTTAAAATACATTTTTCAGTAAGAAAAATTCTTTTTCTAACAATAGGCTAGAACCTTTTTTCTAGAAAAGGGAAAGATTTCTTTTTCTTCTACAAAAATAGTTTTCAAGGGTAAAAGAAATAAAATATATGCACATATAAAGGGTGTCCGAGATTTTTTCTTTATAATCGGTGTCGGTATATTCTGTTTACATTTATAATCGTATAAATAATATTGTGTAAAAGTTTAATAAAATATATAAAACAAATTATTAATCATTTATTCAAAGTCCTATTAAATTTCTTAAACGAATCTGTAAATCAGGTATACCGATTTAGGATGAAATCAACTTAAATTGTGAAAATATAATATTCGAAACAAAAATTGAACGGATGATTGGGAAACACTTCTACCAGGAAATTAATTCTAATACTCTCTTATCAACAACTGCTTTAAACAAAAAAAAAGTACATAAATAAAATCATAAAAATATGAATAAAAACGTAATAAATTGGAGATACAAGAATTTGATAAATTAATTCCAGCATCTTGTAAATTAAAAAAAAAAAAATCACAATATTTTAGAGTAAAACTTTAAACTACAATTTAAAGGACAATTTAAATACCTTATTTTTACAATAAATATAATATTATTTTCATAGAAGCGCATAAAATATACGCTGCAACAGACCGTTAGGTTTGGGAAAAGGAAGGAAAAAAAAAGAAAGAAAAAACCTAGGATACCTTGTATATTGCATAGATAAATGCAAAGAACGAATTCAGAATCTGGGGCTGCGAGAGTTCAATAAAAAGGGGATTTGTTGGACGAGCCCTTAAACACTATGAGAAAAGCAGGTATAGGGGATAAGGGACCAAGAACCGTTTGAAATTTAGTGACGTAGTGTGTTGTATGATCAAAGGATGAGTTTGAGAGAGATAGAAATGAAGAAAAATATAGACAGAACAAAATTCAGAATGGGGTAAAAAAAAAGAAAGGAAAGGAAAAGGAAAGAAGGGAAAGAAAGGAAGAAAAGAAAACAAAAAAAAGGTTGCAAGAAGAAGAAAAAGAAGGAAAAAAGAGAGAAAGAAAGGAGAGATAAAAATGCATTTCGGTGATGGTGGTAAGTAAAGGTTCTTCTCTCTACGGTTTGGAAAAAGAAGGAGAGGAAAAAGAAGGAGAGACGCGGTTACAGAATAAAAGAATAGATGAGAAGAACGTGGAGACAGATGGGGAAAACTATGGGGTACGTTAAACTCAAACATTTTCTTGAAAATTCGTATAGTCTTTTGCTATCCCGATAAAAGCTTTTGGTCTATCTTCTCTCTCTCCCTCTCTCTTTTTCTGTTCATGGTTCATGAAAATCCCTACAGGCTGACGATGGAGAACAAAGAAAAATGTTCTCCTTGGGGTGTCGGTATACATAGGTACATACATGCATACATACATACATGCATACATACATACATACATATACCAGATGTAGAAGTATGAAACCAGAATTTTCCTATAGATGATGCTAACCATCAGTTTAGGGACCGTAAGACCGCTTCTGCGACCGTTCTAACAACTAACGAAGATTTTCAACACACAACGACCCAAATTCCTAGCACCAGGATATTTTTCTATAAACTTAAACATGTTGAGTTTTGTGCCTACGAACTACGATTTACGGACAGCATTGGTTTTCCGTTATCATTTGAAGAAAACTGCTGCAGAATCGCATCGAATTCTTGCCGAAGCTTACGATGAACATGCTCTTGGTAAAATACAATGTTTCGAGCGATTCAAAAAATTCAAAAGTGGTGATTTTGACGAGAGATACGAAGAGCGTGGAAAACCACTGAAAAATTTTGCAGACAACGAATAGCAAGCCTTATTGGATGAAGATGATACTAAAACTCAAGAAGAACTCGCAGATTAATTGAATGTGATGCAGAAAGCCGTCTCCATTCGTTTGAAAGCCCTGGGACAGATTCAGCAAGTGGGAAAATGAGTTTAGCCTGAACTGAATGAAAGACATCAAGAAAATTGAAAAACGATAATGATAATGCTCCATTACATACAGCAAAACGGGTCTGGGAAAGTTGAGAAATACTAGCATATGCGGCTTATTCTCCAAACTTGGCTCCGTCCGATTATCATGTATTCACATCAATGGGAGATTATTTTGAATAAAATATTTTTTATCATTTTCAAACAACAGACGTGAGATTTTTAGAAAAAAATTCCGGTTTCATATTTCTACACCTGGTATATATATTATATATATATATATACACATAAACCGGCCTGTTCGGTACAAGCTGCAACGCTTTGCTACGACGCACTATCGACAATGACCTGCTCGTCTTTACATAAATACATACATACATATATAAATACACATAACAAGATTTAACGTTATTCGTAGAAAAATGATTTGGGTATTACTTATAAAATCTCCGACGAATATTTAAATATATTCATTTATAATATAAAAATTAATTAACTTACTATTAGGTATGTACTCATAATTAAATACACTTATTCTATATCAATATAAATAAATGCATACGCACGTGTGTGTATATGTGTGTATTGAATTCTTCTCAAAAATTATGGCCCATTTAAAAAAAAAACACAAATATATAAATGTTATTTATAAATATGATTATTTTTAAATCAAAGTTTAATTTCTATTAATTAAATCATTTAATTAATAAAAATCCATCGATCAAATCAGATAATCATATAATTAACGTTTGAATAAACAATACACAATTGAATTTTTTTATTATATACAAGTTAATAATATTTATCTCGTATTATATTTAATATCTAAATATTTAAAGAAATATCTTTAAATGTATTGAAAAATTTTTTTAAGAGAGTATTATTTAGTATCCGGCAACACAGAACACATAACACACCGTATGCGTTTTACACGCCTCGGAGGCCCAGATGGCAAGCGCCGCCGATCTTCTGTTTAAAATTTGAACCACGGGTAGGAACTGCGTTCGTTCTCTCCTACCACCTGCTCGATGATACCTATAGATCTAAACTATTTCCTATATATAATACAATTATTTTTTCGAGGCCTCTCTAACCGATCATTTGTCTTCCTTTTTATTTAGGTGTATCTTAAAAAATAATTGATTACACTTTCGTGATCGCCTTTTTTTTTCATCTCTAAATTATTCACGCAGCATATTGATTTTCTCTATGAAATTATTTTATTAATTTTCTCACATGTTATCTAATGAATCGATAAAATATTAGCCCTTTGCACTATGAAGTCACCTCTGGCGTGACACTTCATATTGTTAATAAAATAAATTAGTAGGAAACATACAAATTATATGTATGTACATAAAAAAATCAATCGTTTGTTAACATAAAATTAAACTTGAAATAACTGCAAGCAATTACTTCATACCTAACATGTGATATCAAAACTATCAAAATTCAATCAGGGTTGGCCGAGAACAAATTAAGAAAACTATTATAGTGCAAAGGATTAAGGAATATTAAAGATTGAAATTAAAATTATATTAAAAGGAACAAAATGTTAAGTTTATAGGACTCTAAAATAAAATAATTATATTTTCGATGGTATCATTGTATGATATTTGGATAATATTAAACATTCCATGGTTTTATTTTGTTAATTTTTATTAAATGTAATTGTTGTGTTGTGAAAGTAGTTGTTAGATAAATACAACGTTAAAAAAAAAACAGTTCAGGAGAAGTTTGAAAAGATCTTTGTTCGTGAAGGAAATGGGTCTGCTACGCAAGCGTAAATGCTCAATGTGCGAGCACTATGTTCTCTTCACAACCGGAAGTTGAATGTACGTAATGTTTCTGGGCGCGCCTGCTAAAGCTATTTTTCGCTTCACTGACAAATAAAAACAATATAATGATCGAGCATAACTCGATGCGCATATTTAAATGATCTTCTAGTTTTCATATAACTTATAACTTTACAATTATTATTTTTCATTAGTTTCATATTCATGCTGTTTATAAATTTATAATGATTTGTGTATCTTTAGTACACATGTATACATATATATATGATGATAAAAATTAATTAATTTAAAAGTTTGAATATAAACATTTAAATATTTAAACAAAGTATTTAAATTTGTGTATTTGTTTTATCGATCAAAAATACGATTACCCCTGTAGGTAAAATTCTGATTTACCAACAGTACATTTCTTGTTCTGTTTTTATCGACGGTACTTTTAGTTTCTACTTTACCGACAATTGAATCATCTATTAAAGATATAAGCGCGTAGAATAAAAATAGGTTAAAAACTTTCACTTATAATATTGAAACGAATTTAACACGATTTCTCTTACGATGTCAACTATAGAAAGTAGTTTTATTATCCTTATACATATTCGACAAGTATTGTCTATATTGTTTCATTATTAATTGACATAAGTTTATGTAAGATATTTCTTTAAGTAACATATGGTAGTTGACATTTAATTGATATTCTATGAAAGATAATATATATTAACACATAATATTTTATTTTTTAGTAAATTAATATGCTGTATATAATATAACGTAAAGAATAGGACCTTTTATCAAAAATCTGAATGACAAATTGATAACTCATAGTTAACTTAAAGGACAATTAAAATTAATCATGGATAAAGTTAAAGATAATACAGTTAAAGTTGTATTTTTTTCATTGCTATTAGATTTATTAGCATTTACTATGATATTACCTTTGTTACCGGCTTTATTAGATCATTATAAAGGATTGAGTAATAAAGGACTGTATTCTATGATTTCTCACTATGTTGAAAGCTTACGTATATTTTTAAACGCTCCTGACAAAGTCGATAACGTTCTCTATGGAGGTATTTAAATATATTTATTAAATAAAAATTATATTATAACATAGTATAAATAATGTAACATAATATGTTATTTATCTTTAGGTTTTCTAGGATCTATGTATTCATTTTTACAATTCATAAGTTCACCTATAATAGGAGCACTATCTGATACGTATGGTCGGAAACCATTAATGTTAATGTGTTTAACTGGTATTACACTATCGTACTTATTATGGGCGATATCCAAAAATTTTGGTATATTTGTATTAGCCAGATTTGTTGGCGGTATCGCTAAAGGAAATATTAGTTTATCTATGGCTATTATTTCCGATGTTACATCGCCTGATAAAAGAGGAAAAGCTATGGTAAGTTGAGGATACAATGAGTTAACTAAATTGTTAAAATTATATAATTCTCTATATTTGTTTAATTATAATGTTATTAGGCTCTTGTGGGAATAGCATTTTCTATTGGATTTGTTGTCGGACCTATGATAGGAGCATTTTTCGCATGGATCTCAAACGGCAATAGAAATGAAACGTGGTACGTGGTACCTGCCTTATTCGCTTCTTTTCTTGCTGGAAGTAACTTGTTATACGTTGTATATAACTTGAAAGAAAGTTTACCCATTAAGTCACGATCTAAGACTGTCTTAAATGGATTAATCCAATCGATAATTTATATTAATCCAATAGATCTTTTCCAATTTACTAGCGTATCTGGATTAAATAATAAAGGTAAGATAAACGTATAAGTTTGCTCTTATTTATCGTACTAACAATAATTATTTTATAAGAACACAATAGAGAGCATAAATATTTAATTGACTTTTAAATAATTTTTCATATATATTTCCATAATGATTAAAATATATTATTTTAGAGCGACACGATTTGAAGGCATTAGGTCTTACGTATTTTATCTACTTGTTTATCTACAGTGGATTAGAATTTACCTTAACGTTTCTTACTCACCACGTATTTAAATTTACGAGTATGCAACAAGGATATATGTTTCTCTGTATTGGATTAACTATGGCTATTTTGCAAGGAAGTTGGGTCAGAAGGGTTCCTTCGCATAAAACTAAAATTGTCGCAGAGTTGGTAATATAAAATTAAAATATAAATATATATATATATATATCAAAATAAATTTAGATATTAATCTATGATATGTTTTCACAGGGTTTATGGTTAATAATTCCAGCATTTATATTTATTGGCTTAGCAAAGAATACAATGATGTTATATTTTGGAATATTTATATTCGCTGTTTGTAAGTTTATATATTATTCGTAATACAATTTTTATATTATGTTCATATATAAGAGATTATTTTTGAAAATTTTAAAAATACATAATGTACGCAAACTTGTAATATTTTAGCAACGGCTATGGTAGTCACTTGTATGATGACATTAGTGACAAAAATAGGACCTGAAAATCAAAAGGGTACAATAACAGGAATATTTCGTTCATTGGGTGCTTTAGCACGTGCAGGTGGACCACTTATAGCTTCTGCCGGTAACTAATGCTTTTGTTTATTATTTCTTCTTCTTTTTTCATATATACGTACATGTATTTTTTATTAATATCTATAATGACTTAGGATTCTGGTATTTTGGAAGTACTATGACATACCTCATTGGAGCTGTTTTTCTTTTACTGCCACCTTTAATACTTCATACTATGAAATCTTTATAATAACAAGATTTCATATTATTCAATATATTTTTACTTCATATACATTTTTTTATATATATCTACATATATATATATATTTTTTTATATTTATAAATAACGTTCACATAAAAGTGCCCTAAAATATTATTTATTGTTATACGAAAGAAAAATAGATAACTAAAGTTATTTTTATTAAATCGTTATATGATTTGTGTGTTGGACAAACACGCATACATAATTTTTAAATTTTATACAAATCATATCATATTTTTAATGAAATTTTATTTATATATGCAGACATTGTTTTGAAATGTATATAAGAAATTTATTATGAAAAGTATTTTTTAAATAGTATTATTTTATAAGTATTATCAATTTTATATACTTGTATTGTCAAACGTTTTTGTATACAAGTTTTATTTTAACTTCATATAGAGTATAATTATATCTAACAATGTGTGAGTACAAAATACTCTTTTTTTAATACAAATATTTTTCACTCTGCCAAAATTCTCTGTAATACAATCATCATAGAAAAGAAAATATCTTATATAATCATTTCTATTTAATTAGAAATAATGTAATTATATATTATGAAATTATTTTATCTTTTATTGTCTGAAAAATAATAATATTTTAATAAATGTATCTACATTATATTAAACCATAATTATAAATAATAAAAATTTTTAATTTTTAATATAACAAGCGTTTTTTATATGTATTTGTTTATCCAAACTTGAATATATAATATATTTATTTTTGTACATATTACAGATAAAAAGAAATTTATATTAATTTTCCAGGCGTTCATTAACAAGTTAATATTTTCATATTATTTACTATTATTTATTAAATAATTATTAAAATTCTATATAAATTTACTTTTTTTACGACTTTAAAAAATTGAATTAGAATAAAATATTAATGTATGTAGATATGAATGAAAATATTTTATCGAAGAATTAAAATTTCCCGGCACGAAATTCTACATTCTTATTGGATACTCTTATACGAATGATTTAAATTCATTGGTTAAACAAAAAAAGATAAATAATATTCAAAATTCATAAAAATTAAAAATAATTATTTTTATTAACAATTTAAAATACTTTATTAAATTTAATAATTATATTTAAAAAAATCTGTGGACAAGACACCATATTGGGATAATCGATCAATCAGAAAGCAGCGCCGTATCAAAAAGTGAGGATTATTTTGTAAAGTATACAGTCTACGTGGTAATCGTAGTTCACAGTCGTTGATTTCATGGAACTCATACCATTTTTATTTATATGTAGTGTGGGGTAACGAAATCGTGGAATATTGTGCGGATGGTTTACGATTGTGTTTGAAATATAATATTACATATTTTAATCCAGTTATGTAGTTGTGGGTGGTGTGTTAAATAATAGTATACAGAATAGGACACATTTCCGTAATATATTAATACTGTTAATATTAATATAAACGGTAAACGGTCTAGTAATCACTGTGTACACGAACTAATTTTTTCACGTCTGTGCTCGACATAAAATGGATTATCGTCAAAAGGTATATCTTTAATCGATCTAATATTAACTATTAAATACAAATTTTAAATAATGTTAGATTTATTTGAACAAAAATCATACAAACTTTGTTTAACGTATATTTCTATATATATAATATATTATATACACATATACATGCATTTACACATACACATACACATATACATGCATATACGCATACACGTACACATCGTACACGTACATATATACATATACATATTCATATACATATTACATATTACATATTACATATTACATATATATATACATATATTCACATCATGTACATGGATATGTATGTGAATATATGTATATGTAATAACGTTACCGTGAATATAAAAGAACTAACTTGTAGATAAACTTCAAATTTATGTCAAAATCAAAATTGTGATATAATTTATTAATATTTTTTCATCCCTTCTTTTTTTTTATATAATTAATATTAAAATAATTACAAGATTAAGATAGGAAAGAATTTTATTGTTTTAATTTATGTTGTACAACATTTGCAGATGGTTCTGGCTTCTCAACAAAAGTTTCACAACAGCGACGACGATGAAGAAGATTTAGATGCTTTACGTTTAGCTGCACTTCAGTCATTAGGGACTAAAGATAATTCGCATAATAAAAAACAACCTTTAACACAATTACATAATGTTGTACCACAAGTAACACAAATTGCACGACCATCATATAAACCGCAAAGGATACCAAGAAGATCTAACTTCCATACTAGAATGCAACAAAGACCAAATGGGGTAAGTTCATTCAACAATGAAAAATCTTTTAAGAATATTGAACTGTTTACTTTATGATTGAACGTGTGATTGATTCGATGTTACATGTTTTATTCTTCTTAATTTTGGCCAATAAGATTCGATACGATTTGGATCCATGTTTTTCATATTTAAGATATAAAACGTATCATAAGTCTCATGTATTATTATAACGTAACAGTTAAATGATAATATTTGATTAAATTTTAATTCAATTTTTAATATAATCATTGTTGTTTACATATTATTTTTAGATTCTATATTATCCAAGTCCTAGAAATCCCAATCTGATAGCTATAGTTCCTGTCGAGGAATATCCAGATTTACAAAATATCGAAGTACCTTCTGCTCCAAAAGTAGAAAAGACTGAAACTCGTACAGAAGTTAAAACAGCTGGTAAGTAATACTATTATATTTCTATTTTTCCTTATTTAAATTTGGTTTATAAAAAATATTAAAAATAATTTTAATTGTATATCTTAGAAGAGTCAAAATTTCATCGCTACAAAGACAGTAGAAGCGGATCCGAAGAGGACGATCGTAAAAGTCATACAAATAATTTGGCTCAATTGAAAGAAGAATCTACTAAAGCTAGTAGTACAGAAAATGAGAATTCTACTACTAAACAGAAAAAAGAAAATAAGTTGGAAGTAGTAGAAGACGAGTCACAGAAACAGGAAGAAAAAGAAGATGTCAATGATAACAATGACAACGACGATGACGACGACGACGTATTGTTCATGGCTGATTTAGAGGAAGAAGATAGTTTAGAAAGATTGATGGATGAAATGGAACGTGAAATAAACGTACCCTTTGAAAAGAAAGATAAAGAATCCCAAAAGAAAAATAATAAATCGAGCCTCGATAATAATATCGCTCATGAAGTAAAAAAGAATGAAGATAATGGGAATAAAAAAGAAAGTAATAATCATGCTACGTCATTGACAATTAATGTTAGATGCGAAAAAAGATCGGCATCTCCGCACACAACAAGTGGAAATTCTCAAAAACGAAGATCCTTGTCGCCAAAGTCTCGGAGTAGGAAAAGATCTCCTAGAAGGTCTCCTCGTAGATCACCGCCATCTTTAAGACAAGTTAAAAAATCTCAAAGGGAAACTAGCAAATATAAATCTCCAGTTAGGAGATCTCCTTATAGAAAATTATCACCGAGAATAAGGTCACCTAGATTATCTCCTCATTCTAGATCTCCCAAATTATTGAGATCTAGATCACCAAGGATATTGTCGTCACGTTCACGATCACCCCCTAGAACCAATCGTTCTCCTAGAATAACTTCGAGATCTCCCAGACATACTCGATCACGAACTCCTATGAGATTATCACCTCAATCAAGATCACGTTCAAAAACGATTTCACCACGTCGTTTGTCTCCAACGTCTAAGAGAATTTCATCCAGATCACGTTCACCTGGGTTTTCTCCTAGGAGAGGATCACCCCGTAGAATGTCACCTCCTAAGATATCACCAAGACGATCACCTTGGTCATCGCCCAGAAATTCTCCACGTCTATCACCAAGACGAAGGAAATCCCCTAAAGTATCCCCAAAGGAATTACCAAGAAAACGTGGACCATGTTCCGCGAGCCCTGAGAACAATTTAAATTCTATATACTTGCGAGAATCACCACCTATGCATAAACGAAGATCATCTCCTGAATCTTATAGAGAAAAAATTAAACAGAAAGAAGATAATTCTGAGAAGATTGATACGAGCGATGTTAAAGAATCAACCAATAATACGATAAATGATCCAATCTTGGAAGCACGAAGAAAAAAATTTGAATCAACAAGACCGATAGATCCATTGATTGCTAATAAAAAAATTAAATTAAGTAATACAAATAAGAAGACAACAGAGATATTAGATAGAACTCAAACTGCGGTCAGTGTTAAAAAAATAAATAAGCTAACAGACGACGATCACAATGTTAGAGATAGAGATTTGTGTTTGGATACAAATTACGAATTCGAAGATTTGGAAGATACTATGGAAAATTCTTCCCCTATACCTATCGGCAGTTCTATTAATTCGTGTATAATCGTCGAATCATCTAAAACAGAAAAAGATAAGTCGTCTAAGAAGAAGAAAAAACGTGATAAGGAAATATATCAAGTTGGTAAATTGAAAAGTGAATTACCATTGTCAGAACGCATTGGAAAAGATAAAAAATGTAAAAAAAGGAAAGATATTATTTCCGATGTACAAACTGAAGAGGTTGATGCTATATTTGAAGATATAGCTGTAGATGAAGAAGGTGATTTACGAGCTGAACTTAGTAGAAGACGCGCTGAAAGATTAAATAGGTCTGTGCCAATTCAATCAGCACGATTAGTACAATCAGCTTTCAAAGGAGTTGTTAACGAGTAAGCTATTTTTCATTTTTATATTATTTTATTTTCTCAATTATAGTTTTTGTATTCTAAATATATGTATATATATATATATTATCCTCTTTCTCTTACAGTGTTGTAAAGAACAATGCTAAAGTAAATCAGAGGCACGTAATCAAAAATGATGATAAAGGTAATTTTCTAAAACTATAGAAATAGAATTGTTAGTTCGTATGAAAAAAATAAAACTTTATGTATAACTCAATCTTTTTTTATTCTGCATAGGCAATCAAAAAGATGTCAGACGTGTTACCGTTGTAAGATCTGTTTCTGAATTACATGATTCTGGAGGTAAATAAACTTTACATTTATTTTTTCTATAATATTATGCATTTCGTTGATTTATTGACTAATTTTTCAAATTTAATTTTCTTCAAAATACAGCCTTACATATTTGATATAATTTTGTTTTGTTTTTGTATGTAAAATTATCGCTTGTATCACATATTACAGTAAATATATTTATATATTTATTTTTTTTTTTGCTTATTTTACAGATGAAGGCAATCTTGATTCTAAGGTGCCAGTACGCTTCAGATTAGGTCTTAACAAACAAGTACAAGACAATAGAGAAACAAAGGTTTCACGAAAGACATCCAAAAGACAGAATCGCAAGGTAAAGCACAAAACTAATTTGGCTTATAACAATCCTGAAAATATTTTGTAGTATTATATCATTAATTGATTGTATAAATATTAATAAGCACATCTTAACTTTGTAAAGAAAAGGAAACAAAAAAAAACAAAAAGAGAGAGATAAAAGGAAAGAAAAAGAAAAACAATACAATTTTTGAGAAATAATTTTAATTCAAATTAGCACAATAATATGCCCATTATAATAATAATAATATTACAATAAAAATAATAAAGAGTAATAATAATATTATATATATATATATATGCTTTGTGCAAAACACAATTAATTATGTTTTTTTTTTTTTCATGAATCTCATTAAAGAAAAGATCATATGAATAAATAAAACAAGATAATTGGTCCGAAATAAAGAAAAATATTTTAAAAAAAATATATATGTATATATTATGTTAAAATATGTTTCTTATCTGTGATAACGCATTATTTTTACTTTAAGTTTAATCTTTGAAATATATAGTATATATATGTATAAATAATAATTAAAAGAAAAAAAAAGAAAAAACAGAAAAAGAAAGAAAAAATAACGAAAATTGATATTACATAGAAAGGCATTCGAATAAAATTTTATTTGAAATATTTGGAGTATATGTATATATACATCGTAAGAAAGTAAAACGTATAAATAATAGTAATAAATATACTCCTATGCAGTGTTACATTATAATTATTTCAATGGGTTTTTTCTTTTTTCTTTTTCCTTTACGTTTCAATATCGCAATGAATGGTGCATGAATTTAAAAAAAAAAATAGGTTTTTTTATTATTATAAATAATTTCATTAAAAGAAAAAGTCGTTTCTCTTTTTAATATAATACATTTAGCAACGACTGACTAGACATAGAATTATTACTATTAAATCTTTTTTTTTTTGTTTTAAATATGATAAAATGTATATAATATAAATATATTTACTTCTACTTTAATTTAAAGGGGAGATTAAAATAATGTGTGCGAAAAAAAAAAAGAAAAAAAAAAAAAAAAGAGAAAATATAAAAGCAAATTTAGGTTTTGATAAGTTACATTTTAGCGATCTGTCTCTTGAAACTTCCATCGTGTAACAAAATTTATCTTTCGATGTCTTCTTTATAGTTTTTTTGTATTATTATTTTCATGTGAGACTTTTCTATAAATATATTTAGGGTTTACATCATTACTATTATTATTATTGTTATTATTATATTTACTTTTAAATTTCATTTATATTTCATTTATATTTTATTTTTACTTTTCTATACATATATATGTATGAGATAAATATTCAAAAGCTTAGTAATAATTTGTATAAATTTTTAAAACGTTACAAAAATCATTTATAATATCATCTATAACATAACATCTTTCTGCGTGTCATATCTTTATTATTTCATTTATCAAAGTATTTACTATATATATATAATAAAATGTTAACTTAATATATATACATATATATATATTATGATTAAATATCTAGAAAAGAAATTGCATGTATTATCTTTATACATAATAATATTTTTAACAATAACACGCAACACGTACCAAATGATATTATAAAAATTAATGATATTATATATATATATAAAGTTAATCGCTTTCTCTATAAATATATATATATATATATATATTATTTACGTAAACAAAAAATATCAAGTTTATCTAATTAATAAAAAGCTTATTAAAGATATTACGTTTTACTTGAGTTCAAAATATATAGGATCTTCTTTATATTTTCATTTAAAATTAGAGGTATCTATCAGTGTGTTAAAATAACTTAACATTACAAAATTTAACAATTATATGTATATTTATCGAATTAAATATAATAAAAAGGTATTTTATAATAATATTTAAAAAGATACGTTTACATATATATTAATATCATTACAAATAAATGTACGTACATTATCGGCTAAATATTGGTAATGCAAATTTAAATAGGGTGTCTAAGGTTTTTTTGATTGAACTGTGTTGGTGTATTGTATCTATGAAAATAAGAAAATAATATATTATATAAACATAAGTCATTTGAAATTATATTCAAACATTGCAATTTAAAACTTTATTCAAATATTGTAATTTAAATTATAAATTTTCACATTAATTTGTCAAAGATTATAAATATTTTTAGTCAATGGTATATAGTATTTCAAAGTGATGTAAATAATTCCAATCGATGTCAGCTTTCTTTAAGTTTCTTTGATAGAATTTTTCAAGCCAAGAATATATCAAACTTGCATTCGTTAAACTAGTCAACACTGTTAACAAGAAATTAGACGATTAACAATTTGTATCATAAATTTACAAGAAAAAAAAACAAAAGACAAACTTTAAAAATAACATATATGTGTTTATATATGAGATTATTTTTCTTATTTTCATGTACAGTATACGTTAACGACGTTCGATTAAAAAAAAAATCTCTGACACCTTGTATATATTCTCTTTTAAATATTAGTTCAAGATACGACTAGTGTCTGATTAATTGGATTTAAAAGTTTTCGATGATTATGAATATAGTAACACACAACGCACACACACACGCACACACACATATACACACATCTATAATGAAAGCATGAGAAAGAGAGAGAAAGTGTGTGTGTGTGTGTGTGTGAGAGAGAGAGAGAGAGAGAGAGAAAGAGAGAAAGAAATGCTTCTATATATATTTATTACATAGTAAGTTTTTGAAAAAGGTACAATATTCCAGTTAGGAAAATAAAACGTGATCTCTTTTCTGTCTAGGAATAAAGTTAATCCGCGTTCGCACCTGATTGCTTGCGTATTTATACGAAGAAAATAAGAGAAAAAGAGAGAGAGAGAGAGAGAGAGAGAGACGATGTCCATCTTCCCTCATTTTTTGTCAACGTAGGAAGATGTAAGCATATTAGGCGTGTTAAAAAGAAAAAAGAACTATATATTGCAAGTTGCAAATATACGTATAAAAACCAAACACACACATACATATACGAACATACAGTTAAAGATAATCAGCGCGTCGTGTTATTAATTTAACAAAAGACAATATATACAATTTGCACATTTAATGTCTAAATTTTCTTATTTAGTTATTTATTGTTAAGTCCTTGATATTAGATTTTTGATTAAATCAACAAAAATAACCAATAATAATAATTAAATAATGCCTGTTTCTGTTGAGAAGAAGTTACTTGTACATAATTTAAATCGATCATTCATTAAATAAAAAAGGATCATTAATTATCCCAAAGTCACCCTTTATACACCTAAAACATGTATTAAGATGTAGTATAATATTGTATAAATGATATCGTCTGTATATATATACACACATATATGTATACATATAAAGATTAAGTCGGTTAATTAAAAATTGGTAAATCGTATAAGAAAATAAGATAAAAATAATGAAAAATATGTAGAATATTTTGTAAATCGTATTAACGTACATCTATCGATCATCCCTAAGGATGTTGTGTAAATTCATTATTTAGATGAAAGATATAAACCATGGTTTGGTTGATATTAAATTATTAATAGTTGTCTACGTCATTTTAAGTAATTAGTATTATGGATATATTCAAATTCGACTGATAAATATTATGCTATATATATATACATCAAAATAGCTACCTGCAAAATATAATTAATTATTATTATTATTATTAATTCATATTCATATTCATATTTTAGCTATAGATATGTATATATATATGTTAGTAAAACAAAATAAACAAACAAAATACTTTACGAGTCACAAGTACATATTCTCATTGATATATAAAGTAGTACTATACTTTTTTACATATTTTTATGACACTCTTTAGGAATGTTAGTAATTTTTAAAAAGTATCTAAACGTAGCAATATTTGATTACTTACATATACTATTGTGGGTAATTAATATTATTATATTTACTGGCATTTTCTTAGTTTAATAATTATTCAATATAAATAATATTAAATATATTAAATATCAAGTAAGATAAAAAATATAGCCAGGAGGAATGCGTGCAGATTTACAAAAATCGATATATATATAATATATTGTAGTGATATAATTGTAGTGATAATCGAAAAGAAAAAAAAGAAAACAATGATTTAAATATGCAAGTTGCGTACCTCATAGCATCTATGAAGGTGTAAAGTGTTAATATTTAATTCAATAAAAGAGAATTACATTTATTTGAGATTTCATTCGCAAAAACTTTAATATCAAAGTTATTGTATAGCCGAAGTTAAAATAAAATACTTTAGTATATCAAAGTTTTTTAAGCAGCGAAAACTTACATTAGATGATAACGACTAATATTATTATCCGCCGTTACTACATACGTGCCTTGATTTGTAATTAATTTGTCGAAAAAGGGGGAAAGAAAAAACTACAAAAAAAAAAAACGAAAAAAAAGAAGAAGGAGCAAAAAAAGAAAGAAAAGAAAAGTATCAGGAAATATATATTTTTTCACATATTTTCTAATAAAGTAAATAATCCCTGTGCGACATTGCATTACTACTCCGGTCATGATATTAAACGCATAATAAATTTTATTTATACAATATATCTAGCGCGCGTGTGTGTATATAAAATGATCAACTCTGGGAGTTGCAATAATAAAATAAATGTAAATATATATATATATATATATAAATACGTATATATATATATTTATAAATTGTCCTAACAGAATTATTTATTTCTGTTGAGAACAAATTATCTAATAATGTGATAAAGTGACATTAATAATTTTACATTACATATATATATAAAACAAAATTTATTATCGAATAACACAGCTATAATTGTACTCTGTATTTAATTATTTTATACATGTTGTATAGGGGTGTGCAAGAGAAATATAACATATTATTTTTTTTTAATTAATGGCCATAAGAAAAAAGAAAAACAAGAAGTAAATATATTATTTTATATTTACTATGATTTTTAATGATCTCGATATATCAAGATTTGTCGTGTATATAACTTATACAATAAAGTAGTTTTATTTTATTTTATTTTTTTTTCATTTCATTTCATTTTGAAATAATAACTTTTTAGTATCGATGTATATAATTAAATAGTTGTTTTTTTTTTTTAAATGAAACCTCTGTGTTATTCCGTAATAAATATAGTATTTTTTTGTATTCCGTATTTCTGAACGCTCAATCGTTACATTATTTTATTTACACATATAAATTTGTTGTCATTGTAGTAAAAAGCGGATGGCGATAGGAATTCAAAATTTCATAACAAAATAATTTTTAATATTTTTTTTTACGAAGCACTCGATACAGTTTGTTCGTATTTTTGGATTATTAAAAAAGAAAAAGAAAAGTAGGAAGAAATTAAAACACATGGTCGTACCATCCGTTATTTGCTTTGTAATTTATTATTAAATTGTGTATACGTGTGATTGTACTATTTTAAATATTATACAAATAATATATACATATATATATATATACATACATATACATATTTTTATATTTATATAGAGGAGTGCACAACAAGAGAACTGTAATTTTAAATAATAATGACGACTCTTCGAATGATGTTTTCGATAATGGATTAAAATTGCAGTTCTTGTTGCGTTACCTTATATCTATGATATAAAAATATATATGTATAATATTTATATATATATGTATAAATAAATATAAATATGTGTGCGTTTATAGATTTTCGATGGAAGGAGAAAGAAAAAGAAAAATAATGATGCAACAGAATTTTTAGTTTAGAACTAACAAGCATGTATATAAAATTAAGAACTGAAAATTAATTAAGTAATGCTTGTCTCGCGTGTTGCTTCGAATTAATACGGATCTCTCATTTTCAGAAAAATACGGAATAAAATATTTTTGACCTATGAATCAAGTGTTTTCATTTTTATATATGATATATTTAAAACCTGTATGTATATTATATATATTGATATAGGAGTTGTTGAAAATATAACAATAAATTATATTTATATTTAACTTATATATAATAATAATAATTTTTATAATATACTTTATATTATTATATATTACTTTTATTTCCCATAAATACAATATATAATATTGAATATATAACAATTAAATGAAAATCTGCTAATAAACAAAACTTTGTTCATTTGTATATTGTTAATTAATATACGTAAAAATATATATAATTATGTAGTAAAATTTATTATGAAAATAACAAAAAAAAATAGAAAACGATATTTAAAACATAATACTCGGTATTTTTTGTAGAGTTTACTAAAAGATATATGAAGGGAAACATAAACGCAGGCGCAGTAAAACTACTTTGGTTTACAAACATACTATATAATATTAAACATAAAAAAACATAAAAGTCAATCATTTGTTAATATAACGTTAATCTTGAAATAACTGGAAGCAATTATTTCATACCTATCATGTAATATTAAAATCACAAAAATTAAATCAGAGTTGATCAAGAACAAGTTAGGAAAACAATTATAATAGTCCAAAGGGTTAATAATAATTATTATTATTATTAAAATATAATAATAAGACAAAGTCTGGGTTCTTGTTTTTCTTATAAAACTGACTCGAAGAGAGATTAAGAATGACGGTAAACATAAACGCAGGCGCAGTTAAAGGTATTTCAGGAAGAGGGGTGGTTTTGTGGTGGTGAACGAACGGAGGACGATAGCAAGTCCCGGTAATCAATGAAACACACCAGGGGTGCTTAGAAGCATTTCTATAAAATCGAGATAGTACGCGTTACTCGCACGCGTAGAACGGAACAGGAACACCTTTCGCGTCCTCGTTCGGGTTTATTATTTAACGAGCTTCTTATTTCTTCTAAAGCTTCTCAAAAGATAGAAGAATAGTATAGAAGAAGAAAATCATAGTTAGTGGAAAAAAAAAACCTATTAACATAATTTTCCAAGGAATATATTACAAAGAATTATTTTTTATCCATACGAGAATATCCACACGAATATTTTCCAAGAAACATATTACCAATAATTATTTTCTATCCATACGAATATTCTTCTAAAGCTTCTCTAAAGATAGAAGAATGGAAGAAAGAAAATCATAGTTAGTGAAAAAAAAAAAGGAACTATTAACACAATTTTCCAACAAACATATTATCCAAGAATTATTTTCTATCCATGTAAAACATTTTCAACCTATTTATTACTGTTTCTATTTTTTTTTCTTTTAGTTTTCTCTTTCACTCCATCACCACCACCACCCTCTCTCACCCTTCTTATTTAACATTTGACATATTTCTATTTACTCTTTTATTTTTTCTTCTTTTTATTATTAGTATTATATTTTTTCAAAACGTGTGGTGCGTTGTGTGTTGGATAAAAATAATATATATATATATATATGTTTGTTATTAGATTTTCGTTAATTGGGCAGCCATAAAACTGACAATTCAGGAATAGTTAGAAGTTAAGAAAGAAAAAAGGCGCGTTAATTTGTCATCATAATTATTTGTCTTTGTTAATCGTGATTTTTGTACCAAATATTTCCTTTCTTCCTTTCTTTTTTTGCTCTTGTTCTTATTCTAGTTTTATTTTTTCCCCTTTATATATAATATATATATATAGCATTGTGTAGTAGCTGTCCCACGACGTTATTGTTTCTCTCATACAGGGTGGTTTGACAATAAAATAAAAAAAGATTGTGTGGGAGAGAGAACAATGAACAATGGAAGGTTCAAATTTCGAACGCAGCGTAAACTTCGAGGAAATCCGTAAAGAAGGTACACCAATTGTTTTCTTATTCTGTATACATATTTATAATCTTCGTTTAATTATTTAATAAAAAAAAAAAAGAAATTGTAAAAAGCCAATGCTTGTAATTAACGCTGTTATGTTTGATGTAAAAAAAGGGGTAACTTTGTAAAATGTCTACTGATTGGATAAATTAGAAAAACGTATTCCCTTTTTTATTTTTTATTCTGTATACACACGTTTTTATTCTTACCTGCAAAATAAAAACAGAATAACAATTCGATTCTTAATATTTAAATATTTTATATATTTAAATTGGAATTATAAAAATTATGGAAACATTTGCAGGATTAATAACAACGGTGTAAAACTATAGCATGATTTCAATTGTTTTTTATCTATTCAATTTGTTTTTTTTTTAATATTGGAAGAAAAAGAAAATAATAATAATGAAAAGTAAGGTAATCGTGTCCTCGAGGAAAGAAAATAATGTGACAAGGGATATTTTTTAAATCATCACTCTTCTCTGTGTCACGCGATTCCACAATGAACATAAATTATTATAAACTTGGTCGAGAACGTTATGGGGAAAGATAATTTTTCAAAATTAAATCCTTTCCACTTATCCCTTTCACATTTATTTTTCTAGTAGACATTTTTTATACGAAATTTCTTACGAAGTTACCTTGAATCTGGTTGATTAAAACACTGTATCGTAAAAAGAAAAGGAAAGAAAAGAAAAGGAAAGAAAAACCAATGTCATTGTTCAAATTCAAAGCAAACTATTCCCTTTCATTATGTGAAGCAAAATTGTTTCGTGCACGCTCATGCTTATTAGCTTATGCGAGGGTTACATTAAAAATAAAAAATAAAATATAGAGAAATAGTAAATGTTAAAATAATAATGACTAAAGAAAAAACAGAAGATAAAGGAAAATATAAATGAAGAAAATTAGTTTATAAGTGCTTTGCTTCGAGCTTTTAATTACGCCAACAAATTATTCTTGTTCAATTTTCTTTTTTATTATTATTGTTGTTATTGATTGATTGTTGTTGTTGTTGTTGTTGTTGTTTTGGAAGATGGTAAGTGTCGAATGAAATTCTACGTCCCATAATTAATAATCTGGAATTTAAAATTATTAACAATATTATACTCAAAAGGTGTTCAACTAAAATAGGGAAAAAATAAATAAATAAATAAAGGGATGCAATTATTAAATACTGAACAATAAAAAAAAAAAATGAAATTAAATTGATTGAAATTAAATGCAGGACACGTGTGCAGGATTGCAATCATTTTGAAAAGGGATCCTTTTTACGAGGACGATGACTGATTTTTTGTAGAATCCAGAGTGAAATCATGGAGCGATTTAATCGCTAAAACTATCATCACAACAACTACTACTACTACTACTACTAAGACAGATCTTCTTTCACGTGCCTTCTTCTTCTTTCTCTTCCTGATTATCTTCTTCGGCGAATCATCTTCCATTGCCTGTTCCGTGCAACGTTCTCAGCACGATTTCATTTAGATTATGTCAAATCGTTCGAACGATAATCTTTGGATATGCTGAACGATACCATTGAAAAATGTTTCAAAGAGGAAACTTAAACATGGGTAGCGGAAGTGTCGGGGAAGTAGCTACGATATTTCATCCACGAAGATCTCGTGCACCAAGTATAGTCCTTAACGAGGATCAACAGAACCATGGTCCTATTGCCAGTCCCATTCAAGTTGTCCTAGATTCGACAGGTAAGATAATATTTTAATAAAAGTAACCACATAAGTGTTACTACCATTTACAAATTATACAAATAAATGAATCATATTT
>JACGTP010000635.1:0-23060 GCA_023678845.1 Mischocyttarus mexicanus
AAACAAAAATATATATACAGAAATATTTTCCCGATAGTACAAACAACAAACGATGAAAAATTACGTTAGAAAAATGACTCATCAATCTAAATCGAAGATTACGCTAGATGAACGTGTACGCCGATTAAATTCTTTAGTTGTTCCCTTTTGGAAAACAAAAAAATAAAAAAAAGGGAAATAAAATTGTTGATGAAAATCCCTATAATAAAAACAACACAAAATGAATTTTATGTTTGATTCATTACATCTCCAAAGTTCTTTCTCACACATTGTACATCACAATGTATATATAAAATACATATAAATGTGTACAACACGTATGTATCTCTTTGTGTACATACATATATGTATCTAACAGTAAGGAACAAAGAGAAATCCGATAGGAGAAAAAGAGCAAGGGCAGCTTTCGAGTAGAGTTTATCGGGTAGTAGCAACAGAATGTGTATTACTACTGCGTTTTCCTTTGTCACACACGGAAGCGTGCCCAGGAACGAACGAACTACGAACGAACTAACGTTCATGCTCGTACGCATCAGAGTCCGATTAGGGGGAGAAAGAAAATGAAGAAAAGGGATGATTGAGAACCACTTGTAGGACAGCTGCACTCTCTGAGCGCATCTGCTGCTGTTGGTTGCGCGGGCACGCGCTTATATACTACATACATTTATATATATATATATACTTTTGTACATATATGTCGCACTGAAAAAGAAAGAAAGAGAGAGAGAGAGAGAGAGACAAACATATACTCAAATCCATCTATACATAAAGAAAAAGGATATATACGCAAAACCATACTCTTCTTCTCTCATCATCGTTCCTATATTTCCACTGTTGTTCCTTTTCTGTCTCTAGTTTTCATTATTCATCTCGTTCATTCCATTTGATCCCCGTTTGATCTCCTCTTTTTCTACCATTCGCTTCTCTCCCTTTACTTACCTTTCAACCCTCCCCCCCTCCCCACCACCCGCCCTCTCAACCCAAAAACCCCCCGAACCCCCTGCATCCGTCTTTCCCTTTTTTTTTTTCTCTATCGCTGCACAACATCAGCCGTTTACCGAAACCCAACAGTTGTCCCCTGAATTTATTTTCCAGATTGGTACACGCGCGTACCAATTCTTATTCTAGTTTAGTTAGTTTCATTCCGTTTCATTCTCCCAAGAAGTTGACCTTCTTTTTATTATTCAACCCCCCCCTTCTTCTTCTTTTCCCCTCTACACCAGTTCGTTCGTCTCACTGTACTTGTAATATTTCTCACCCTTAACGGAGGAACTTGAAAATTTTAATATAACGACCAACGAGTGTCAAGGTGAACATCGTAAACGTTAACTCGCATATTTTTTTAGATATTTATTTACATCATGTATCGAAAGTTTTATGAAATGTTCGTATATAGATTTTTATTAAACAATAATTAGAAACAATGTTTTTATATTAGATTGTCACGTAAGTTTTCTTCCCTTTTTTTTTCTTAATTAACTTTTTATACTTAAATATTTTATATTTAATATTATTTTATTAATATTAAATAGCATAATATTATGAACAAGGTATTAGAAATAAAATTGTATATTGTTAAATAAAATAATAATGAAATAGAAAAGAAAAGAAATATTTTATATCGTAAAATAATCGAAGAAACTTATGGGACGACAAAAATATTCATCTATAAGAATTTTCTAATTAACTCAAAATAGCATAGAAATATTTAAACAAATGATAGGAAATAATTTTAAACATCGAACTATACAAATAAGTATAAAATGGTCGGACGTTTTCTTGTATTCCTTTAAAATACATTTTTCAGTAAGAAAAATTCTTTTTCTAACAATAGGCTAGAACCTTTTTTCTAGAAAAGGGAAAGATTTCTTTTTCTTCTACAAAAATAGTTTTCAAGGGTAAAAGAAATAAAATATATGCACATATAAAGGGTGTCCGAGATTTTTTCTTTATAATCGGTGTCGGTATATTCTGTTTACATTTATAATCGTATAAATAATATTGTGTAAAAGTTTAATAAAATATATAAAACAAATTATTAATCATTTATTCAAAGTCCTATTAAATTTCTTAAACGAATCTGTAAATCAGGTATACCGATTTAGGATGAAATCAATTTAAATTGTGAAAATATAATATTCGAAACAAAAATTGAACGGATAATTGGGAAACTCTTCTACCAGAAAATTAATTCTAATACTCTCTTATCAACAACTGCTTTAAACAAAAAAAAAGTACATAAATAAAATCACAAGAATGTAAATAAAAACGTAATAAATTGGAGATACAAGAATTTGATAAATTAATTCCAGCATCTTGTAAATTAAAAAAAAAATCACAATATTTTAGAGTAAAACTTTAAACTACAATTTAAAGGACAATTTAAATACCTTATTTTTACAATAAATATAATATTATTTTCTCTAATGTTTCATAGAAGCGCATAAAATATACGCTGCAACAGACCGTTAGGTTTAGGAAAAGGAAGGAAAAAAAAAGAAAGAAAAAACCTAGGATACCTTGTATATTGCATAGATAAATGCAAAGAACGAATTCAGAATCTGGGGCTGCGAGAGTTCAATAAAAAGGGGATTTGTTGAACGAGCCCTTAAACACTATGAGAAAAGCAGGTATAGGGGATAAGGGACCAAGAACCGTTTGAAATTTAGTGACGTAGTGTGTTGTATGATCAAAGGATGAGTTTGAGAGAGATAGAAATGAAGAAAGATATAGACAGAACAAAATTCAGAATGGGGTAAAAAAAAGAAAGGAAAGGAAAAGGAAAGAAGGGAAAGAAAGGAAGAAAAGAAAACAAAAAAAAGGTTGCAAGAAGAAGAAAAAGAAGGAAAAAGGAGAGAAAGGAAGGAGAGATAAAAATGCATTTCGGTGATGGTGGTAAGTAAAGGTTCTTCTCTCTACGGTTTGGAAAAAGAAGGAGAGGAAAAAGAAGGAGAGACGCGGTTACAGAATAAAAGAATAGATGAGAAGAACGTGGAGACAGATGGGGAAAACTATGGGGTACGTTAAACTCAAACATTTTCTTGAAAATTCGTATAGTCTTTTGCTATCCCGATAAAAGCTTTTGGTCTATCTTCTCTCTCTCCCTCTCTCTTTTTCTGTTCATGGTTCATGAAAATCCCTACAGGCTGACGATGGAGAACAAAGAAAAATGTTCTCCTTGGGGTGTCGGTATACATAGGTACATACATGCATACATACATACATACATATACCAGATGTAGAAGTATGAAACCAGAATTTTCCTATAGATGATGCTAACCATCAGTTTAGGGACCGTAAGACCGCTTCTGCGACCGTTCTAACAACTAACGAAGATTTTCAACACACAACGACCCAAATTCCTAGCACCAGGATATTTTTCTATAAACTTAAACATGTTGAGTTTTGTGCCTACGAACTACGATTTACGGACAGCATTGGTTTTCCGTTATCATTTGAAGAAAACTGCTGCAGAATCGCATCGAATTCTTGCCGAAGCTTACGATGAACATGCTCTTGGTAAAATACAATGTTTCGAGTGATTCAAAAAATTCAAAAGTGGTGATTTTGATGAGAGATACGAAGAGCGTGGAAAACCACTGAAAAATTTTGCAGACAACGAATAGCAAGCCTTATTGGATGAAGATGATACTAAAACTCAAGAAGAACTCGCAGATTAATTGAATGTGATGCAGAAAGCCGTCTCCATTCGTTTGAAAGCCCTGGGACAGATTCAGCAAGTGGGAAAATGAGTTTAGCCTGAACTGAATGAAAGACATCAAGAAAATTGAAAAACGATAATGATAATGCTCCATTACATACAGCAAAACGGGTCTGGGAAAGTTGAGAAATACTAGCACATGCGGCTTATTCTCCAAACTTGGCTCCGTCCGATTATCATGTATTCACATCAATGGGAGATTATTTTGAATAAAATATTTTTTATCATTTTCAAACAACAGACGTGAGATTTTTACAAAAAAATTCCGGTTTCATATTTCTACACCTGGTATATATATTATATATATATACACATAAACCGGCCTGTTCGGTACAAGCTGCAACGCTTTGCTACGACGCACTATCGACAATGACCTGCTCGTCTTTACATAAATACATACATACATATATAAATACACATAACAAGATTTAACGTTATTCGTAGAAAAATGATTTGGGTATTACTTATAAAATCTCCGACGAATATTTAAATATATTCATTTATAATATAAAAATTAATTAACTTACTATTAGGTATGTACTCATAATTAAATACACTTATTCTATATCAATATAAATAAATGCATACGCACGTGTGTGTATATGTGTGTATTGAATTCTTCTCAAAAATTATGGCCCATTTAAAAAAAAAACACAAATATATAAATGTTATTTATAAATATGATTATTTTTAAATCAAAGTTTAATTTCTATTAATTAAATCATTTAATTAATAAAAATCCATCGATCAAATCAGATAATCATATAATTAACGTTTGAATAAACAATACACAATTGAATTTTTTTATTATATACAAGTTAATAATATTTATCTCGTATTATATTTAATATCTAAATATTTAAAGAAATATCTTTAAATGTATTGAAAAATTTTTTTAAGAGAGTATTATTTAGTATCCGGCAACACAGAACACATAACACACCGTATGCGTTTTACACGCCTCGGAGGCCCAGATGGCAAGCGCCGCCGATCTTCTGTTTAAAATTTGAACCACGGGTAGGAACTGCGTTCGTTCTCTCCTACCACCTGCTCGATGATACCTATAGATCTAAACTATTTCCTATATATAATACAATTATTTTTTCGAGGCCTCTCTAACCGATCATTTGTCTTCCTTTTTATTTAGGTGTATCTTAAAAAATAATTGATTACACTTTCGTGATCGCCTTTTTTTTTCATCTCTAAATTATTCACGCAGCATATTGATTTTCTCTATGAAATTATTTTATTAATTTTCTCACATGTTATCTAATGAATCGATAAAATATTAGCCCTTTGCACTATGAAGTCACCTCTGGCGTGACACTTCATATTGTTAATAAAATAAATTAGTAGGAAACATACAAATTATATGTATGTACATAAAAAAATCAATCGTTTGTTAACATAAAATTAAACTTGAAATAACTGCAAGCAATTACTTCATACCTAACATGTGATATCAAAACTATCAAAATTCAATCAGGGTTGGCCGAGAACAAATTAAGAAAACTATTATAGTGCAAAGGATTAAGGAATATTAAAGATTGAAATTAAAATTATATTAAAAGGAACAAAATGTTAAGTTTATAGGACTCTAAAATAAAATAATTATATTTTCGATGGTATCATTGTATGATATTTGGATAATATTAAACATTCCATGGTTTTATTTTGTTAATTTTTATTAAATGTAATTGTTGTGTTGTGAAAGTAGTTGTTAGATAAATACAACGTTAAAAAAAAAACAGTTCAGGAGAAGTTTGAAAAGATCTTTGTTCGTGAAGGAAATGGGTCTGCTACGCAAGCGTAAATGCTCAATGTGCGAGCACTATGTTCTCTTCACAACCGGAAGTTGAATGTACGTAATGTTTCTGGGCGCGCCTGCTAAAGCTATTTTTCGCTTCACTGACAAATAAAAACAATATAATGATCGAGCATAACTCGATGCGCATATTTAAATGATCTTCTAGTTTTCATATAACTTATAACTTTACAATTATTATTTTTCATTAGTTTCATATTCATGCTGTTTATAAATTTATAATGATTTGTGTATCTTTAGTACACATGTATACATATATATATGATGATAAAAATTAATTAATTTAAAAGTTTGAATATAAACATTTAAATATTTAAACAAAGTATTTAAATTTGTGTATTTGTTTTATCGATCAAAAATACGATTACCCCTGTAGGTAAAATTCTGATTTACCAACAGTACATTTCTTGTTCTGTTTTTATCGACGGTACTTTTAGTTTCTACTTTACCGACAATTGAATCATCTATTAAAGATATAAGCGCGTAGAATAAAAATAGGTTAAAAACTTTCACTTATAATATTGAAACGAATTTAACACGATTTCTCTTACGATGTCAACTATAGAAAGTAGTTTTATTATCCTTATACATATTCGACAAGTATTGTCTATATTGTTTCATTATTAATTGACATAAGTTTATGTAAGATATTTCTTTAAGTAACATATGGTAGTTGACATTTAATTGATATTCTATCAAAGATAATATATATTAACACATAATATTTTATTTTTTAGTAAATTAATATGCTGTATACAATATAACGTAAAGAATAGGACCTTTTATCAAAAATCTGAATGACAAATTGATAACTCATAGTTAACTTAAAGGACAATTAAAATTAATCATGGATAAAGTTAAAGATAATACAGTTAAAGTTGTATTTTTTTCATTGTTATTAGATTTATTAGCATTTACTATGATATTACCTTTGTTACCGGCTTTATTAGATCATTATAAAGGATTGAGTAATAAAGGACTGTATTCTATGATTTCTCACTATGTTGAAAGCTTACGTATATTTTTAAACGCTCCTGACAAAGTCGATAACGTTCTCTATGGAGGTATTTAAATATATTTATTAAATAAAAATAATATTATAACATAGTATAAATAATATAACATAATATGTTATTTATCTTTAGGTTTTCTAGGATCTATGTATTCATTTTTACAATTCATAAGTTCACCTATAATAGGAGCACTATCCGATACGTATGGTCGGAAACCATTAATGTTAATGTGTTTAACTGGTATTACACTATCGTACTTATTATGGGCGATATCCAAAAATTTTGGTATATTTGTATTAGCCAGATTTGTTGGCGGTATCGCTAAAGGAAATATTAGTTTATCTATGGCTATTATTTCCGACGTTACATCGCCTGATAAAAGAGGAAAAGCTATGGTAAGTTGAGGATACAATGAGTTAACTAAATTGTTAAAATTATATAATTCTCTATGTTTGTTTAATTATAATGTTATTAGGCTCTTGTGGGAATAGCATTTTCTATTGGATTTGTTGTCGGACCTATGATAGGAGCATTTTTCGCATGGATCTCAAACGGCAATAGAAATGAAACGTGGTACGTGGTACCTGCCTTATTCGCTTCTTTTCTTGCTGGAAGTAACTTGTTATACGTTGTATATAACTTGAAAGAAAGTTTACCCATTAAGTCACGATCTAAGACTGTCTTAAATGGATTAATCCAATCGATAATTTATATTAATCCAATAGATCTTTTCCAATTTACTAGCGTATCTGGATTAAATAATAAAGGTAAGATAAACGTATAAGTTTGCTCTTATTTATCGTACTAACAATAATTATTTTATAAGAACACAATAGAGAGCATAAATATTTAATTGACTTTTAAATAATTTTTCATATATATTTCCATAATGATTAAAATATATTATTTTAGAGCGACACGATTTGAAGGCATTAGGTCTTACGTATTTTATCTACTTGTTTATCTACAGTGGATTAGAATTTACCTTAACGTTTCTTACTCACCACGTATTTAAATTTACGAGTATGCAACAAGGATATATGTTTCTCTGTATTGGATTAACTATGGCTATTTTGCAAGGAAGTTGGGTCAGAAGGGTTCCTTCGCATAAAACTAAAATTGTCGCAGAGTTGGTAATATAAAATTAAAATATAAATATATATATATATATATCAAAATAAATTTAGATATTAATCTATGATATGTTTTCACAGGGTTTATGGTTAATAATTCCAGCATTTATATTTATTGGCTTAGCAAAGAATACAATGATGTTATATTTTGGAATATTTATATTCGCTGTTTGTAAGTTTATATATTATTCGTAATACAATTTTTATATTATGTTCATATATAAGAGATTATTTTTGAAAATTTTAAAAATACATAATGTACGCAAACTTGTAATATTTTAGCAACGGCTATGGTAGTCACTTGTATGATGACATTAGTGACAAAAATAGGACCTGAAAATCAAAAGGGTACAATAACAGGAATATTTCGTTCATTGGGTGCTTTAGCACGTGCAGGTGGACCACTTATAGCTTCTGCCGGTAACTAATGCTTTTGTTTATTATTTCTTCTTCTTTTTTCATATATACGTACATGTATTTTTTATTAATATCTATAATGACTTAGGATTCTGGTATTTTGGAAGTACTATGACATACCTCATTGGAGCTGTTTTTCTTTTACTGCCACCTTTAATACTTCATACTATGAAATCTTTATAATAACAAGATTTCATATTATTCAATATATTTTTACTTCATATACATTTTTTTATATATATCTACATATATATATATATTTTTTTATATTTATAAATAACGTTCACATAAAAGTGCCCTAAAATATTATTTATTGTTATACGAAAGAAAAATAGATAACTAAAGTTATTTTTATTAAATCGTTATATGATTTGTGTGTTGGACAAACACGCATACATAATTTTTAAATTTTATACAAATCATATCATATTTTTAATGAAATTTTATTTATATATGCAGACATTGTTTTGAAATGTATATAAGAAATTTATTATGAAAAGTATTTTTTAAATAGTATTATTTTATAAGTATTATCAATTTTATATACTTGTATTGTCAAACGTTTTTGTATACAAGTTTTATTTTAACTTCATATAGAGTATAATTATATCTAACAATGTGTGAGTACAAAATACTCTTTTTTTAATACAAATATTTTTCACTCTGCCAAAATTCTCTGTAATACAATCATCATAGAAAAGAAAATATTTTATATAATCATTTCTATTTAATTAGAAATAATGTAATTATATATTATGAAATTATTTTATCTTTTATTGTCTGAAAAATAATAATATTTTAATAAATATATCTACATTATATTAAACCATAATTATAAATAATAAAAATTTTTAATTTTTAATATAACAAGCGTTTTTTATATGTATTTGTTTATCCAAACTTGAATATATAATATATTTATTTTTGTACATATTACAGATAAAAAGAAATTTATATTAATTTTCCAGGCGTTCATTAACAAGTTAATATTTTCATATTATTTACTATTATTTATTAAATAATTATTAAAATTCTATATAAATTTACTTTTTTTACGACTTTAAAAAATTGAATTAGAATAAAATATTAATGTATGTAGATATGAATGAAAATATTTTATCGAAGAATTAAAATTTCCCGGCACGAAATTCTACATTCTTATTGGATACTCTTATACGAATGATTTAAATTCATTGGTTAAACAAAAAAAGATAAATAATATTCAAAATTCATAAAAATTAAAAATAATTATTTTTATTAACAATTTAAAATACTTTATTAAATTTAATAATTATATTTAAAAAAATCTGTGGACAAGACACCATATTGGGATAATCGATCAATCAGAAAGCAGCGCCGTATCAAAAAGTGAGGATTATTTTGTAAAGTATACAGTCTACGTGGTAATCGTAGTTCACAGTCGTTGATTTCATGGAACTCATACCATTTTTATTTATATGTAGTGTGGGGTAACGAAATCGTGGAATATTGTGCGGATGGTTTACGATTGTGTTTGAAATATAATATTACATATTTTAATCCAGTTATGTAGTTGTGGGTGGTGTGTTAAATAATAGTATACAGAATAGGACACATTTCCGTAATATATTAATACTGTTAATATTAATATAAACGGTAAACGGTCTAGTAATCACTGTGTACACGAACTAATTTTTTCACGTCTGTGCTCGACATAAAATGGATTATCGTCAAAAGGTATATCTTTAATCGATCTAATATTAACTATTAAATACAAATTTTAAATAATGTTAGATTTATTTGAACAAAAATCATACAAACTTTGTTTAACGTATATTTCTATATATATAATATATTATATACACATATACATGCATTTACACATACACATACACATATACATGCATATACGCATACACGTACACATCGTACACGTACATATATACATATACATATTACATATATATATATATACATATATTCACATCATGTACATGGATATGTATGTGAATATATGTATATGTAATAACGTTACCGTGAATATAAAAGAACTAACTTGTAGACAAACTTCAAATTTAAGTCAAAATCAAAATTGTGATATAATTTATTAATATTTTTTCATCCCTTCTTTTTTTTTATATAATTAATATTAAAATAATTACAAGATTAAGATAGGAAAGAATTTTATTGTTTTAATTTATGTTGTACAACATTTGCAGATGGTTCTGGCTTCTCAACAAAAGTTTCACAACAGCGACGACGATGAAGAAGATTTAGATGCTTTACGTTTAGCTGCACTTCAGTCATTAGGGACTAAAGATAATTCGCATAATAAAAAACAACCTTTAACACAATTACATAATGTTGTACCACAAGTAACACAAATTGCACGACCATCATATAAACCGCAAAGGATACCAAGAAGATCTAACTTCCATACTAGAATGCAACAAAGACCAAATGGGGTAAGTTCATTCAACAATGAAAAATCTTTTAAGAATATTGAACTCTTTACTCTATGATTGAACGTGTGATTGATTCGATGTTACATGTTTTATTCTTCTTAACTTTGGCCAATAAGATTCGATACGATTTGGATCCATGTTTTTCATATTTAAGATATAAAACGTATCATAAGTCTCACGTATTATTATATTATAACGTAACAGTTAAATGATAATATTTGATTAAATTTTAATTCAATTTTTAATATAATCATTGTTGTTTACATATTATTTTTAGATTCTATATTATCCAAGTCCTAGAAATCCCAATCTGATAGCTATAGTTCCTGTCGAGGAATATCCAGATTTACAAAATATCGAAGTACCTTCTGCTCCAAAAGTAGAAAAGACTGAAACTCGTACAGAAGTTAAAACAGCTGGTAAGCAATACTATTATATTTCTATTTTTCCTTATTTAAATTTGGTTTATAAAAAATATTAAAAATAATTTTAATTGTATATCTTAGAAGAGTCAAAATTTCATCGCTACAAAGACAGTAGAAGCGGATCCGAAGAGGACGATCGTAAAAGTCATACAAATAATTTGGCTCAATTGAAAGAAGAATCTACTAAAGCTAGTAGTACAGAAAATGAGAATTCTACTACTAAACAGAAAAAAGAAAATAAGTTGGAAGTAGTAGAAGACGAGTCACAGAAACAGGAAGAAAAAGAAGATGTCAATGATAACAATGACAACGACGATGACGACGACGACGTATTGTTCATGGCTGATTTAGAGGAAGAAGATAGTTTAGAAAGATTGATGGATGAAATGGAACGTGAAATAAACGTACCCTTTGAAAAGAAAGATAAAGAATCCCAAAAGAAAAATAATAAATCGAGCCTCGATAATAATATCGCTCATGAAGTAAAAAAGAATGAAGATAATGGGAATAAAAAAGAAAGTAATAATCATGCTACGTCATTGACAATTAATGTTAGATGCGAAAAAAGATCGGCATCTCCGCACACAACAAGTGGAAATTCTCAAAAACGAAGATCCTTGTCGCCAAAGTCTCGGAGTAGGAAAAGATCTCCTAGAAGGTCTCCTCGTAGATCACCGCCATCTTTAAGACAAGTTAAAAAATCTCAAAGGGAAACTAGCAAATATAAATCTCCAGTTAGGAGGTCTCCTTATAGAAAATTATCACCGAGAATAAGGTCACCTAGATTATCTCCTCATTCTAGATCTCCCAAATTATTGAGATCTAGATCACCAAGGATATTGTCGTCACGTTCACGATCACCCCCTAGAACCAATCGTTCTCCTAGAATAACTTCGAGATCTCCCAGACATACTCGATCACGAACTCCTATGAGATTATCACCTCAATCAAGATCACGTTCAAAAACGATTTCACCACGTCGTTTGTCTCCAACGTCTAAGAGAATTTCATCCAGATCACGTTCACCTGGGTTTTCTCCTAGGAGAGGATCACCCCGTAGAATGTCACCTCCTAAGATATCACCAAGACGATCACCTTGGTCATCGCCCAGAAATTCTCCACGTCTATCACCAAGACGAAGGAAATCCCCTAAAGTATCCCCAAAGGAATTACCAAGAAAACGTGGACCATGTTCCGCGAGCCCTGAGAACAATTTAAATTCTATATACTTGCGAGAATCACCACCTATGCATAAACGAAGATCATCTCCTGAATCTTATAGAGAAAAAATTAAACAGAAAGAAGATAATTCTGAGAAGATTGATACGAGCGATGTTAAAGAATCAACCAATAATACGATAAATGATCCAATCTTGGAAGCACGAAGAAAAAAATTTGAATCAACAAGACCGATAGATCCATTGATTGCTAATAAAAAAATTAAATTAAGTAATACAAATAAGAAGACAACAGAGATATTAGATAGAACTCAAACTGCGGTCAGTGTTAAAAAAATAAATAAGCTAACAGACGACGATCACAATGTTAGAGATAGAGATTTGTGTTTGGATACAAATTACGAATTCGAAGATTTGGAAGATACTATGGAAAATTCTTCCCCTATACCTATCGGCAGTTCTATTAATTCGTGTATAATCGTCGAATCATCTAAAACAGAAAAAGATAAGTCGTCTAAGAAGAAGAAAAAACGTGATAAGGAAATATATCAAGTTGGTAAATTGAAAAGTGAATTACCATTGTCAGAACGCATTGGAAAAGATAAAAAATGTAAAAAAAGGAAAGATATTATTTCCGATGTACAAACTGAAGAGGTTGATGCTATATTTGAAGATATAGCTGTAGATGAAGAAGGTGATTTACGAGCTGAACTTAGTAGAAGACGCGCTGAAAGATTAAATAGGTCTGTGCCAATTCAATCAGCACGATTAGTACAATCAGCTTTCAAAGGAGTTGTTAACGAGTAAGCTATTTTTCATTTTTATATTATTTTATTTTCTCAATTATAGTTTTTGTATTCTAAATATATGTATATATATATATATTATCCTCTTTCTCTTACAGTGTTGTAAAGAACAATGCTAAAGTAAATCAGAGGCACGTAATCAAAAATGATGATAAAGGTAATTTTCTAAAACTATAGAAATAGAATTGTTAGTTCGTATGAAAAAAATAAAACTTTATGTATAACTCAATCTTTTTTTATTCTGCATAGGCAATCAAAAAGATGTCAGACGTGTTACCGTTGTAAGATCTGTTTCTGAATTACATGATTCTGGAGGTAAATAAACTTTACATTTATTTTTTCTATAATATTATGCATTTCGTTGATTTATCGACTAATTTTTCAAATTTAATTTTCTTCAAAATACAGCCTTACATATTTGATATAATTTTTTTTTGTTTTTGTATGTAAAATTACCGCTTGTATCACATATTACAGTAAATATATTTATATATTTGTTTTTTTTTGCTTATTTTACAGATGAAGGCAATCTTGATTCTAAGGTGCCAGTACGCTTCAGATTAGGTCTTAACAAACAAGTACAAGACAATAGAGAAACAAAGGTTTCACGAAAGACATCCAAAAGACAGAATCGCAAGGTAAAGCACAAAACTAATTTGGCTTATAACAATCCTGAAAATATTTTGTAGTATTATATCATTAATTGATTGTATAAATATTAATAAGCACATCTTAACTTTGTAAAGAAAAGGAAACAAAAAAAAACAAAAAGAGAGAGATAAAAGGAAAGAAAAAGAAAAACAATACAATTTTTGAGAAATAATTTTAATTCAAATTAGCACAATAATATGCCCATTATAATAATAATAATATTACAATAAAAATAATAAAGAGTAATAATAATATTATATATATATATATATGCTTTGTGCAAAACACAATTAATTATGTTTTTTTTTTTTCATGAATCTCATTAAAGAAAAGATCATATGAATAAATAAAACAAGATAATTGGTCCGAAATAAAGAAAAATATTTTTAAAAAAATATATATGTATATATTATGTTAAAATATGTTTCTTATCTGTGATAACGCATTATTTTTACTTTAAGTTTATTCTTTGAAATATATAGTATATATATGTATAAATAATAATTAAAAGAAAAAAAAGAAAAAACAGAAAAAGAAAGAAAAAATAACGAAAATTGATATTACATAGAAAGGCATTCGAATAAAATTTTATTTGAAATATTTGGAGTAATAGTAATAAATATACTCCTATGCAGTGTTACATTATAATTATTTCAATGGGTTTTTTCTTTTTTCTTTTTCCTTTACGTTTCAATATCGCAATGAATGGTGCATGAATTTAAAAAAAAAAAGAGGTTTTTTTATGATTATAAATAATTTCATTAAAAGAAAAAGTCGTTTCTCTTTTTAATATAATACATTTAGCAACGACTGACTAGACATAGAATTATTACTATTAAATCTTTTTTTTTTTTGTTTTAAATATGATAAAATGTATATAATATAAATATATTTACTTCTACTTTAATTTAAAGGGGAGATTAAAATAATGTGTGCGAAAAAAAAAAAGAAAAAAAAAAAAAAAGAGAAAATATAAAAGCAAATTTAGGTTTTGATAAGTTACATTTTAGCGATCTGTCTCTTGAAACTTCCATCGTGTAACAAAATTTATCTTTCGATGTCTTCTTTATAGTTTTTTTTGTATTATTATTTTCATGTGAGACTTTTCTATAAATATATTTAGGGTTTACATCATTACTATTATTATTATTGTTATTATTATATTTACTTTTAAATTTCATTTATATTTCATTTATATTTTATTTTTACTTTTCTATACATATATATGTATGAGATAAATATTCAAAAGCTTAGTAATAATTTGTATAAATTTTTAAAACGTTACAAAAATCATTTATAATATCATCTATAACATAACATCTTTCTGCGTGTCATATCTTTATTATTTCATTTATCAAAGTATTTACTATATATATATAATAAAATGTTAACTTAATATATATACATATATATATATTATGATTAAATATCTAGAAAAGAAATTGCATGTATTATCTTTATACATAATAATATTTTTAACAATAACACGCAACACGTACCAAATGATATTATAAAAATTAATGATATTATATATATATATAAAGTTAATCGCTTTCTCTATAAATATATATATATATATATATATTATTTACGTAAACAAAAAATATCAAGTTTATCTAATTAATAAAAAGCTTATTAAAGATATTACGTTTTACTTGAGTTCAAAATATATAGGATCTTCTTTATATTTTCATTTAAAATTAGAGGTATCTATCAGTGTGTTAAAATAACTTAACATTACAAAATTTAACAATTATATGTATATTTATCGAATTAAATATAATAAAAAGGTATTTTATAATAATATTTAAAAAGATACGTTTACATATATATTAATATCATTACAAATAAATGTACGTACATTATCGGCTAAATATTGGTAATGCAAATTTAAATAGGGTGTCTAAGGTTTTTTTTGATTGAACTGTGTTGGTGTATTGTATCTATGAAAATAAGAAAATAATATATTATATAAACATAAGTCATTTGAAATTATATTCAAACATTGCAATTTAAAACTTTATTCAAATATTGTAATTTAAATTATAAATTTTCACATTAATTTGTCAAAGATTATAAATATTTTTAGTCAATGGTATATAGTATTTCAAAGTGATGTAAATAATTCCAATCGATGTCAGCTTTCTTTAAGTTTCTTTGATAGAATTTTTCAAGCCAAGAATATATCAAACTTGCATTCGTTAAACTAGTCAACACTGTTAACAAGAAATTAGACGATTAACAATTTGTATCATAAATTTACAAGAAAAAAAACAAAAGACAAACTTTAAAAATAACATATATGTGTTTATATATGAGATTATTTTTCTTATTTTCATGTACAGTATACGTTAACGACGTTCGATTAAAAAAAAATCTCTGACACCTTGTATATATTCTCTTTTAAATATTAGTTCAAGATACGACTAGTGTCTGATTAATTGGATTTAAAAGTTTTCGATGATTATGAATATAGTAACACACAACGCACACACACACGCACACACACATATACACACATCTATAATGAAAGCATGAGAAAGAGAGAGAAAGTGTGTGTGTGTGTGTGTGTGAGAGAGAGAGAGAAAGAGAGAAAGAAATGCTTCTATATATATTTATTACATAGTAAGTTTTTGAAAAAGGTACAATATTCCAGTTAGGAAAATAAAACGTGATCTCTTTTCTGTCTAGGAATAAAGTTAATCCGCGTTCGCACCTGATTGCTTGCGTATTTATACGAAGAAAATAAGAGAAAAAGAGAGAGAGAGAGAGAGAGAGAGAGACGATGTCCATCTTCCCTCATTTTTTGTCAACGTAGGAAGATGTAAGCATATTAGGCGTGTTAAAAAGAAAAAAGAACTATATATTGCAAGTTGCAAATATACGTATAAAAACCAAACACACACATACATATACGAACATACAGTTAAAGATAATCAGCGCGTCGTGTTATTAATTTAACAAAAGACAATATATACAATTTGCACATTTAATGTCTAAATTTTCTTATTTAGTTATTTATTGTTAAGTCCTTGATATTAGATTTTTGATTAAATCAACAAAAATAACCAATAATAATAATTAAATAATGCCTGTTTCTGTTGAGAAGAAGTTACTTGTACATAATTTAAATCGATCATTCATTAAATAAAAAAGGATCATTAATTATCCCAAAGTCACCCTTTATACACCTAAAACATGTATTAAGATGTAGTATAATATTGTATAAATGATATCGTCTGTATATATATACACACATATATGTATACATATAAAGATTAAGTCGGTTAATTAAAAATTGGTAAATCGTATAAGAAAATAAGATAAAAACAATGAAAAATATGTAGAATATTTTGTAAATCGTATTAACGTACATCTATCGATCATCCCTAAGGATGTTGTGTAAATTCATTATTTAGATGAAAGATATAAACCATGGTTTGGTTGATATTAAATTATTAATAGTTGTCTACGTCATTTTAAGTAATTAGTATTATGGATATATTCAAATTCGACTGATAAATATTATGCTATATATATATACATCAAAATAGCTACCTGCAAAATATAATTAATTATTATTATTATTATTAATTCATATTCATATTCATATTTTAGCTATAGATATGTATATATATATGTTAGTAAAACAAAATAAACAAACAAAATACTTTACGAGTCACAAGTACATATTCTCATTGATATATAAAGTAGTACTATACTTTTTTACATATTTTTATGACACTCTTTAGGAATGTTAGTAATTTTTAAAAAGTATCTAAACGTAGCAATATTTGATTACTTACATATACTATTGTGGGTAATTAATATTATTATATTTACTGGCATTTTCTTAGTTTAATAATTATTCAATATAAATAATATTAAATATATTAAATATCAAGTAAGATAAAAAATATAGCCAGGAGGAATGCGTGCAGATTTACAAAAATCGATATATATAATATATTGTAGTGATATAATTGTAGTGATAATCGAAAAGAAAAAAAAAGAAAACAATGATTTAAATATGCAAGTTGCGTACCTCATAGCATCTATGAAGGTGTAAAGTGTTAATATTTAATTCAATAAAAGAGAATTACATTTATTTGAGATTTCATTCGCAAAAACTTTAATATCAAAGTTATTGTATAGCCGAAGTTAAAATAAAATACTTTAGTATATCAAAGTTTTTTAAGCAGCGAAAACTTACATTAGATGATAACGACTAATATTATTATCCGCCGTTACTACATACGTGCCTTGATTTGTAATTAATTTGTCGAAAAAGGGGGAAAGAAAAAACTACAAAAAAAAAAAACGAAAAAAAGAAGAAGGAGCAAAAAAAGAAAGAAAAGAAAAGTATCAGGAAATATATATTTTTTCACATATTTTCTAATAAAGTAAATAATCCCTGTGCGACATTGCATTACTACTCCGGTCATGATATTAAACGCATAATAAATTTTATTTATACAATATATCTAGCGCGCGTGTGTGTATATAAAATGATCAACTCTGGGAGTTGCAATAATAAAATAAATGTAAATATATATATATATATATATATATATATATAAATACGTATATATATATATTTATAAATTGTCCTAACAGAATTATTTATTTCTGTTGAGAACAAATTATCTAATAATGTGATAAAGTGACATTAATAATTTTACATTACATATATATAAAACAAAATTTATTATCGAATAACACAGCTATAATTGTACTATGTATTTAATTATTTTATATATGTTGTATAGGGGTGTGCAAGAGAAATATAACATATTATTTTTTTTAATTAATGGCCATAAGAAAAAAGAAAAACAAGAAGTAAATATATTATTTTATATTTACTATGATTTTTAATGATCTCGATATATCAAGATTTGTCGTGTATATAACTTATACAATAAAGTAGTTTTATTTTATTTTATTTTTTTTTCATTTCATTTCATTTTGAAATAATAACTTTTTAGTATCGATGTATATAATTAAATAGTTGTTTTTTTTTTTAAATGAAACCTCTGTGTTATTCCGTAATAAATATAGTATTTTTTTGTATTCCGTATTTCTGAACGCTCAATCGTTACATTATTTTATTTACACATATAAATTTGTTGTCATTGTAGTAAAAAGCGGATGGCGATAGGAATTCAAAATTTCATAACAAAATAATTTTTAATATTTTTTTTTTACGAAGCACTCGATACAGTTTGTTCGTATTTTTGGATTATTAAAAAAGAAAAAGAAAAGTAGGAAGAAATTAAAACACATGGTCGTACCATCCGTTATTTGCTTTGTAATTTATTATTAAATTGTGTATACGTGTGATTGTACTATTTTAAATATTATACAAATAATATATACATATATATATATACATACATATACATATTTTTATATTTATATAGAGGAGTGCACAACAAGAGAACTGTAATTTTAAATAATAATGACGACTCTTCGAATGATGTTTTCGATAATGGATTAAAATTGCAGTTCTTGTTGCGTTACCTTATATCTATGATATAAAAATATATATGTATAATATTTATATATATATGTATAAATAAATATAAATATGTGTGCGTTTATAGATTTTCGATGGAAGGAGAAAGAAAAAGAAAAATAATGATGCAACAGAATTTTTAGTTTAGAACTAACAAGCATGTATATAAAATTAAGAACTGAAAATTAATTAAGTAATGCTTGTCTCGCGTGTTGCTTCGAATTAATACGGATCTCTCATTTTCAGAAAAATACGGAATAAAATATTTTTGACCTATGAATCAAGTGTTTTCATTTTTATATATGATATATTTAAAACCTGTATGTATATTATATATATTGATATAGGAGTTGTTGAAAATATAACAATAAATTATATTTATATTTAACTTATATATAATAATAATAATTTTTATAATATACTTTATATTATTATATATTACTTTTATTTCCCATAAATACAATATATAATATTGAATATATAACAATTAAATGAAAATCTGCTAATAAACAAAACTTTGTTCATTTGTATATTGTTAATTAATATACGTAAAAATATATATAATTATGTAGTAAAATTTATTATGAAAATAACAAAAAAAAATAGAAAACGATATTTAAAACATAATACTCGGTATTTTTTGTAGAGTTTACTAAAAGATATATGAAGGGAAACATAAACGCAGGCGCAGTAAAACTACTTTGGTTTACAAACATACTATATAATATTAAACATAAAAAAACATAAAAGTCAATCATTTGTTAATATAACGTTAAACTTGAAATAACTGGAAGCAATTATTTCATATCTAACATGTAATATCAAAATCACAAAAATTAAATCAGAGTTGACCGAGAATAAGTTAGGAAAACAATTATAATAGTCCAAAGGGTTAATAATAATAATAATTATTATTAAAATATAATAATAAGACAAAGTCTGGGTTCTTGTTTTTCTTATAAAGCTGACTCGAAGAGAGATTAAGAATGACGGTAAACATAAACGCAGGCGCAGTTAAAGGTATTTCAGGAAGAGGGGTGGTTTTGTGGTGGTGAACGAACGGAGGACGATAGCAAGTCCCGGTAATCAATGAAACACACCAGGGGTGCTTAGAAGCATTTCTATAAAATCGAGATAGTACGCGTTACTCGCACGCGTAGAACGGAACAGGAACACCTTTCGCGTCCTCGTTCGGGTTTATTATTTAACGAGCTTCTTATTTCTTCTAAAGCTTCTCAAAAGATAGAAGAATAGTATAGAAGAAGAAAATTATAGTTAGTGGAAAAAAAAAACCTATTAACATAATTTTCCAAGGAACATATTACCAAGAATTATTTTTTATCCATACGAGAATATCCACACGAATATTTTCCAAGAAACACATTACCAATAATTATTTTCTATTCATACGAATATTCTTCTAAAGCTTCTCTAAAGGTAGAAGAATGGAAGGAAGAAAATCATAGTTAGTGAAAAAAAAAAAGGAACTATTAACACAATTTTCCAACAAACATATTATCCAAGAATTATTTTCTATCCATGTAAAACATTTTCAACCTATTTATTACTGTTTCTATTTTTTTTCTTTTAGTTTTCTCTTTCACTCCATCACCACCACCACCCTCTCTCACCCTTCTTATTTAACATTTGACATATTTCTATTTACTCTTTTATTTTTTCTTCTTTTTATTATTAGTATTATATTTTTTCAAAACGTGTGGTGCGTTTTGTGTTGGATAAAAATAATATATATATATGTTTGTTATTAGATTTTCGTTAATTGGGCAGCCATAAAACTGACAATTCAGGAATAGTTAGAAGTTAAGAAAGAAAAAAGGCGCGTTAATTTGTCATCATAATTATTTGTCTTTGTTAATCGTGATTTTTGTACCAAATATTTCCTTTCTTCCTTTCTTTTTTTGCTCTTGTTCTTATTCTAGTTTTATTTTTTACCCTTTATATATATAGCATTGTGTAGTAGCTGTCCCACGACGTTATTGTTTCTCTCATACAGGGTGGTTTGACAATAAAATAAAAAAAGATTGTGTGGGAGAGAGAACAATGAACAATGGAAGGTTCAAATTTCGAACGCAGCGTAAACTTCGAGGAAATCCGTAAAGAAGGTACACCAATTGTTTTCTTATTCTGTATACATATTTATAATCTTCGTTTAATTATTTAATAAAAAAAAAAAAGAAATTGTAAAAAGTCAATGCTTGTAATTAACGCTGTTATGTTTGATGTAAAAAAAGGGGTAACTTTGTAAAATGTCTACTGATTAGATAAATTAGAAAAACGTATTCCCTTTTTTATTTTTTATTCTGTATACACACGTTTTTATTCTTACCTGCAAAATAAAAACAGAATAACAATTCGATTCTTAATATTTAAATATTTTATATATTTAAATTGGAATTATAAAAATTATGGAAACATTTGCAGGATTAATAACAACGGTGTAAAACAATAGCATGATTTCAATTGTTTTTTATCTATTCAATTTGTTTTTTTTTTAATATTGGAAGAAAAAGAAAATAATAATAATGAAAAGTAAGGTAATCGTGTCCTCGAGGAAAGAAAATAATGTGACAAGGGATATTTTTTAAATCATCACTCTTCTCTGTGTCACGCGATTCCACAATGAACATAAATTATTATAAACTTGGTCGAGAACGTTATGGGGAAAGATAATTTTTCAAAATTAAATCCTTTCCACTTATCCCTTTCACATTTATTTTTCTAGTAGACATTTTTTATACGAAATTTCTTACGAAGTTACCTTGAATCTGGTTGATTAAAACACTGTATCGTAAAAAGAAAAGGAAAGAAAAGAAAAGGAAAGAAAAACCAATGTCATTGTTCAAATTCAAAGCAAACTATTCCCTTTCATTATGTGAAGCAAAATTGTTTCGTGCACGCTCATGCTTATTAGCTTATGCGAGGGTTACATTAAAAATAAAAAATAAAATATAGAGAAATAGTAAATGTTAAAATAATAATGACTAAAGAAAAAACAGAAGATAAAGGAAAATATAAATGAAGAAAATTAGTTTATAAGTGCTTTGCTTCGAGCTTTTAATTACGCCAACAAATTATTCTTGTTCAATTTTCTTTTTTATTATTATTGTTGTTATTGATTGATTGTTGTTGTTGTTGTTGTTGTTGTTGTTGTTGTTTTGGAAGATGGTAAGTGTCGAATGAAATTCTACGTCCCATAATTAATAATCTGGAATTTAAAATTATTAACAATATTATACTCAAAAGGTGTTCAACTAAAATAGGGAAAAAATAAATAAATAAATAAAGGGATGCAATTATTAAATACTGGACAATCAAAAAAGAAAATGAAATTAAATTGATTGAAATTAAATGCAGGACACTTGTGCAGGATTGCAATAATTTTGAAAAGGGATCCTTTTTACGAGGACGATGACTGATTTTTTGTAGAATCCAGAGTGAAATCATGGAGCGATTTAATCGCTAAAACTATCATCACAACAACTACTACTACTACTACTAAGACAGATCTTCTTTCACGTGCCTTCTTCTTCTTTCTCTTCCTGATTATCTTCTTCGGCGAATCATCTTCCATTGCCTGTTCCGTGCAACGTTCTCAGCACGATTTCATTTAGATTATGTCAAATCGTTCGAACGATAATCTTTGGATATGCTGAACGATACCATTGAAAAATGTTTCAAAGAGGAAACTTAAACATGGGTAGCGGAAGTGTCGGGGAAGTAGCTACGATATTTCATCCACGAAGATCTCGTGCACCAAGTATAGTCCTTAACGAGGATCAACAGAACCATGGTCCTATTGCCAGTCCCATTCAAGTTGTCCTAGATTCGACAGGTAAGATAATATTTTAATAAAAGTAACCACATAAGTGTTACTACCATTTACAAATTATACAAATAAATGAATCATATTT
>JACGTP010000636.1:0-23038 GCA_023678845.1 Mischocyttarus mexicanus
GATTGATTTTGTATATTAAGAATCTTTTTAAATGAGGAACAATACAGAAAGGGTGTACGCATAATACACGTTCTTCCATCGTAATAAATCGACAACATTCTCTCACAAAATCTACGTATATGGATCTCTATACACACATACATACATACATACATACATACACATGCACACGTTTGGCTAATCCAGCGTAAATTTGGCACATAAATATTGCAGAGAAGCGACAAATGGATCTGAGCCATGCTCGCGTCACCGGTCAGACGTAGGCTAGCGGTATTCTCCGTAATTTAACGGAATACACACAATTAGGTGAGGTAATTAATATTAACGGTAGCGGCTAGAAAGCGTAATTACAATTAGATAACATCCCTGTGATTAACACTATTGTTCGATTCTCTTCGTACGGTTATATTCAATCGCAAACGTTTGCGTTTAACTCGGGGAAAAGAAAAACTATCATTTGTATAATAATTTCATTCATACTTCAAATAAGATAATAATATTTTTTAAATATATTTTATATTATTTTACTTAACAATACAAGATTTTATTCCTATTATACCTTGTTCATAATATGTATGTTATTTAATATTAATTAAATAATATAAAATATAAAATATTAACATAAGTATAAAAAGTTAATGGAAAAAAAAAGGAAGAAACTTATGGGACGAATATATTTTTCAATATCTCAAGGAATATCTTATCTTATTTAGTCTTTTAATAAAATGAATTTATTTATCGTTTAATAGAGGTTTACCCTTTTCTATTTTTGTTTCAATAAAATCACCAGTAATGCATTTACCCGTATAAACCTTGATAAAAGGTCGTTTTCACGATTAATACATTAGCAACCTAGGTGCAATTTTCTCATTCGCACGAATGAACATCCCTCACGTAGGAGATAAACGCGACGATCTCGCATAAATAACCAAGGAAAGTTTATTACGTCGATAATGCATATCGGTAGAGACGTCGGATGTGTGGGGAAAGGGTGGGAACGAAGGGGGAGAAGAGGATAAGGGTGGTGAAGGAAAAGGAAAAGGGAAGGGCTTGGGGTTGGGGTAAGGTGTGAGCGCAAAGTAACCGTCGACATTCTTCTTCTTCTTCTTCTTCTTCTTGTTCATGCATTTTTCTGGATTAACATGAATGGCAAAGTAAGGTGCGACGAGAGAAACGTTATACTCGCAAACCAAATCAAATCAAATCAAATTGTCGTGGTAGAGAGAGAAAAAATGATAGAAAGTAAGATAAATAAATCTCTTCTTCTATTATTCACGAGACAGAATAGGAACACTTTTCAAACAGTTATTGCAAAGATAACAGTGTCATCTTTTAGATGACAAGTACAATTTAAGTATGACTCTATTCTAATAAAGCTTATCTATCGATATGCTATAATATTCCTTTCCTATCGATATTTCGTTTTTTTTAATAAAACCAATCGATTATATTCATGATTGAATGTATGATTTTTACATATTTTTCTTCATAATCTCGTTATGATTACAATTGTACACACACGTAAGAAATACTAGAACAAATTTTGGATATGTAACTAACGAAGAAATATCTAAATGCACGATTTCATCCAATGCCACGTTTAATTCGATTTAAAACCATAAATGTATTTTTTCTTTTCCCATAAATTAGATTAATCTTAACTTATTATAGTTCCTCGTGGCTATCGAAAATTGTTGTCTCGTTGAAAGAAGAAAGATGTGCTCGTTCGAGGTACAAGTTGGCACGTCGACAAATATCCGTTTGCCTTCATCGACGTTCTTGGAAGGTGGCGGAGGATTGGTTGGAGAAGGGGTTGTGTGAGGGGATAGAAATTACTCTTCTTAGGCGGTGGTAGCTGTGGAATGGAACGGCCGCTATGGTGGCAGGTCCACGTTTTCGGCAAAGTACGTGAGAGAGAAAGAGAAAGAGAGAGAGAGAGAGAGAGTTATGCGTTTGCGTTCTATGAAAGGCCAACTAGCAGTTCCAAACCTCCTTTCGGCTCTTGTCATTTGTCTTCCTCTTGAGATAGAGAAGTAAAGTTTCAAAGACCACTCCAAGTTGCGTCCCAGGCGGTTACGCGAGAAAGAGAGGGAGAGAGAGAGAGAGTCTCCTTAAATTTTCTTCTCTCTCGTTGTAGAAATTAATGGGCCGAGCCGGCAGGTTTGTGATATCTTCGTTAACCTCGTGAGGGTCGTTTTCTCAATGAAAAGAATATACGACTTGTGATATGTTTGATACCGATAGTAAATACTTTACTTTATACACATTAGAATTTATATCTTCTTTATTAAATTAATTCTGTATATGTATATGTATGTATGTATGTATGATTAAAATTTAGAACAGATAGATATTTATACTTTCAGAAAAAAATATTAATATAAGTTTTCCAATGAAATATCTCGATTAATTTAAATATGTTAAATGTGTGTATAATTGGTACACCTACTATATATATGTAAAAGTAATAATTATATATATATATTATGGTTACACATTGATAAATGTTTCATATCGAGTTTAGCAAATCACTCTAATGTATTTGTAAAGCTTTGAAGTTAAGCTGGTATTACATATGACGTTAACGAGAAGATCTTCAAAGGGAAAAAGAGAAAGAGAAAGAGAGAGAGAGTGAGAAAGAGATAAATTCGTTCTCGTTGATACTCCTGTTCGAGCATAGCTTGAAGGAATAAACCGATTATCGGAAATCGATTACATTCAAGCATCGATCCAAATCGTCGCAACCGAGTAATTATTAAACGTCGGTACCGTGGGAGAACGATCGACTGACGGTTGTATTCGAAATTTCTACGTTTCTTAAGAAGCTTTTTCTATTTAAAAAAAAATAAAGAAAGTAAGAAAGTAAGTAAAAAATATCACCTGCAGCAATATTTTATCGATCATAAAGTAAAATTGGAAATATGAGAAATTCGTGTAAGAAGACGATGAAAATATTTGTTTTGTATCTTTGTATTCACGCTCGTAATGATATTAGAAAGTATTATTATTAATTATCTCAACTAAAGAAGAGTAATGTTGAAAGTTGAGGAGGAACATTAATAAGAGTACAATGAGATATACATCGTGACAAAGAACGAGCAACGTACTTTGTGCCACGCATTTGGCTCGTTAAGAAACTGTTAACAATAGGAAATATAAAGACATAATAATACTGTATTCTGCTAATAGGAAGGTAGATTTAATGACTATTCTCTTTTTCTCTCTCTTTCTCTCTTTTTTTTATTTTACCTTCAACTCTATTGAAAAAGAAATGATTTAAAAGTACCGAGAAGATTTCTTCAACTTATTTTATTACTTATCAAGAATAATAATAAAAGTTTCAACGACAAATACAAAAGCGTTTCTTCCCCCGATACGAGAGGATAAGAAGGATACTTTATAGGTTTAGGTGTTAGGAACTAGTACATTATCGAATCCATAGGAAAACACCTGGATCCATGGGTTCAGGTGGTAGGGAAAATTTCAACGAGATGTTATAGTCCTTCCTAGTAAACGATGTTATGGTTTCTTCCAATAAAAGACAAGTAACATTTGAGATCTATTTTATCCTTTTTTTTTTTATTTCTTGTTTCTCTCTGTTATATGGATTTTATTTCTATAATATTTTCTTTTCATTTCTAAACACTTGTGGCGTTTTATCTTGGAACATGAATACACATAGATATTACACGGTTGCTTCTCTCGTAGCGTACTTTTTGAAAAAGTCATTAAAAGCGTAAACATTAAACGTGTTCTAACGAAAGTGCTTACTGCACTTGGAGATGCACGAACAGATATGACGAACGAGTTGGTGTAATTAGACGAAGTAAAACACTGCTCCTCTGTTGTATGTTGTACAACTACTCAGGGAAAACGTAAAGGGAAAGTTTAAAAGAGAAATAAAGGAGGGTAAGAAAGAGAGGATTGAGAGAGAGAGAGGAAAAGAAAAAAAGATAGAAAATGTATCGAATATTTTTGCTTTCGGGGGTCGTTCATGGTTTAGTCAGGTCGAACATAAATGTAAGGTATCTTGGTTCAAGACGGATGGAGGCACAACTATGCCATAGTCGCGCGTGCCAAGCGTGGTCAGAATTTATGTCGACGTAATAGAGCTCCTGCAGCTCTTCCTTCCTTCCTTCCTTCCTTCCTTCTCCACCCACATCGTCTCACCCTCTCTCTCTCTCTCTCTCCTACGTCTCTTCCCAACACACGCTCGTACACATTCATTCAGAGACACATCTTCAATCGAATCTTCTACAATCACCTACTACTTAATTATTCAGTAATCAAAAACGAGCTTCGTTACTTCGAGCTTGATTGCTCCCCTTATTATTTTACTAGGTATTCAATTGTGACCAATTTTACTTTCAAACGAGAAATTTTCTTTCTTTCTTTCTTTTTATTCTTCTTCTTGTTCTTATGTTCTCTTAATCGATTAAACTTCTACCTGGATAAAATGTTTCAAATCGATTCAATTTCAAATGTATATATACTACGTATTGTGTATGTGTATGTATGTATATATTGATTCGCGTTCAGTTAGCTTACATTATTACCAAGCGTCATGCTACCTCGCACGATCTTGATTTTGCATTGTAATTTGCGGAAATGGCTAACGAAGTTGCCAGCAGATTTCCATCATTCATCAAGTTTTCGAAGCAACTCTAACAACGGACGCCGACTATTTTCAAAGGCCGCAGACCAATTTAGCGTAACCCGAAGGGAGCCATTACCAGCCACTCGAACTACGAATGCCGATCAAAGTTTAATTGCGCTCTTATCGAAGAGAGGAAGATAGATAGATAGATAGATAGATATATAGATGGATAGATTAAGAGAAGGAGAGAGAGAAATACACATATATACATCTGCTAACGGATTTTGGCTCATTCGCGAATAGAATCGTCGATGACGAGTTAATAGCTTGGTCGTTTCTCGTATCGTGTTCACTGTTCCATGAAAAAGAGATAAATTAGAAAATAAATAAAGAGCCAGATATATATTACACATACACACACACACATATATGCATATATATAATAAAGAAAACAAAATCGTTTTATTAAATCATTTTTATTTTACAAGAAATCGTCAATCATCATTTCTCTATAATCCAAAAACAATTTTACAATATTTCTCTTACATATAATACATCACACACACACACACGCACACATACACATACATACACCAGAAATGCTTAAGTTCAATTTGTTTTGTCTGCTTTAACATAAAAAATTAATGTTAACGAAGATTATTATTCAGATACAAAGGAGATATATGATATCGGATAAATAGTAAATACAAATGATACTGATTACTGATTACTGATTACTGATATTGCGATTCACATTCCTAATTTTCTTCAAATTAAAATAATATTGTCGCTCTCATTAGATACTTTTTCAAAAAACTTTATCCAAAGATACTTTTGGAATAAAAGTTTAATTGAATATATATATATATTTTTTTTTCATATATTTGTATATATTTATATATTATATATATATAATATATATATATATATATTTATTATTGAAATTTTTAGGAGTACATAGTACCCAAATATATTCAAAATATCGTGCTAACAGTAGCACGCAAGGAATTAATTACGATTAATACTTATCGATTATGATTGATTTTTTTGTTTGTTTGTTTGCTCTTTTTCAGCATATCAATATGTATACCAAGATATTATCTAATAAACAAAAGGATATATGAAAAATATCTCCAGGATATTTGATCCCTCTTCTCCATATCTTCTCTTCTCCAAATTACGATTTTCGGGTATAGAGATCCGTTTGTTTATAATTAGAAACAAAATAGTAAATCTTCACTTTACTCGTTTCTGTTGCCTTTGTCGGTAAATATCATTCGCTGGAGGTGGTGGTAAATCTTCCTCCTCGCTATCGTCCCCGGTTAAACGCGTTCTTTTACGTTTGGAACTGATACTCATACCATCGTTGCTCTCATCGACAATCCAATGAACGGATTTGGCTAAATCGAATAATTTTGTGTCACAGCCGTTATCCGCGATTGGTAATGGTGCTGTAAACATTAATACTTATTAATGATACTATTTATTTAATAAATTAAAATTGATACAATATTACAAATATAATAAAAAGTCTATTTCATATTAAACTCGAACTTACCGTGATCTGGCAATTGAATTCTACTAAATACATCCATAAGTAAATCGACTGCAACGAAGGGCCCTCTAAAACAACCAGGTGGTGGTAATATCGTGCATAATTGTGCTGCTGCAGGTGGTAAAGGAAAAGTTCCACCTGTAATAACATATTTTTTTTTAAAATCACGTAAGACAGAAAATGCTTATATTGTATAAAAGAAAGAAAAAAATATGTGTATGTTTATTTATTTATTTACCTGGTACTGGATGTTCTCCAGACAAAGCATTTACTTTTGGTTTATAAGGAATCATTTGTGATAAATCGGGTTTAGGCAAAGATGCTATGGCTTCTTCTGGGTCAGCTACTCGTGGCACTGCACCAGTTGAATTTCTAGCCACGCTAGATACTTCCATGTATCCGATCGACCTTAATTCCATTGGTGTGCATGGATATAGATCAAGAAATTTGTATCGATCTACCAATTGAGCCGTTTCCTTCCCTTCGAATTCTTTAATCTAATTAGAAAAAGAATATATATTTTTTTTTATAGTTATGTAATTCATATGTAATACAATTAATTTAAGATAAGATTATTATACAAACCTTTTCTAACACCGCACTACGTCTTTTTTCAACTTTAACGATACTAGCCAAATCTCCTATGTTAGATTCAAACTCCAAAAAACGATTCCAAATATCACTGAAATATTTATTTAACAATAAATAAATTATGAATGTTAAACAAAAGTATCATTAAATTTTATATTTATGAGAAAGAAAATACTTACACCGACTTTTCTGGTTCCAAACTTCCAGAAGATAATACTCTTTCGAATAAAACCCTCGTATTATTGTCCTCTGAAATATACAAATAATGAATGTTATATAATCAAATAAAGTAATAATTAAATAGATAAAAGAAAATAATAGAAATGTAACTAACCATTTAAATGCGATAAATAATCTATGTAACATAGAATATAATCAGGATTGTCACCGAATTTTTTCAATCCAAGCTCGAAAATCCTAAATGCAATATTTTTATCTTTGGTACAGTAGTATTCCATCAATGCAGCAGCTACATATACGTGATGTTTCCCACGTGGATCTTCGCGAGCTCTTTTAAAAACAGTCCTAGCTGATTTTATTCCTTCAGCTCTTCTCGCAAATTTCATGTATTGCACGTATGCCTATAAAATACAAAAGAAATATCATTTAAACGATTTATCATAGATATCTATAATACAGAATTTTAAATTTGATCATTAAAAATATTAACCAATGTAGGATCAATGTCAGGAATGTCGAGGAACTTTTGATAAATTTGATGAACTTTCTCGTATTTAACTCTCCCTTCTTCGAAATCAGCATGAGCAAAATATAACAACATATTTTTGGATAACAATGTATTTGTAGCTCTTTCAAACATAGTTGCTGCTTCATCACTTAAATTTTTAGCAGCATTAACATCTCCCTTTTCAGTCAATATTTTCGAACTGAGTTCAAGAAAATGGGCAGCTTGATGCCATACTGCAGGATGATGGCCAAGGCAAAGTAAACATTGTTCTATCGCAAACATTACTCTACGTGCAACGAGTGATGTATCTTCTGTTCTCAATGGATTACTGCGTTCCCATGCAATATACTTTTTCCATAATTCAACCTACAATACAACGAGAGTAAAATATTTTTCGTATAATTGATAAAAAGATATTTTCCTAGGCTTGGAATATTTTCAATAATTACTTGTTTCACTTCTTCTGGATGACCAGTCGGTGGTACACTAGGAGCACTTCTGTTCAAACCTCTCGTTACTGCTTCTAATTCTTTAGCAACTCGCCTAGCATTCATATAATCTCTTGATCTCTCAATAGCCATTTTTTCTGCAATTATTGGATTAATATTTTGTTCGAATGCTATGTAATCTTTCCATAACTGTTCCATGTTTATCATTGGATTAATAACGCCGCGTTGGTATACCTGCAAAATACAATAATATTATAATTTTATATAATTGATTAGGAGAGGTATTTAAATAAATAAATGTATAGTTTGTTACCTTACGGACAGCGCTAATCTTTTGATTCTCAGCGTATGAACCTACAGCTTCTACACTTTTTAAAAATGTAACATAGTCGTTCCAAATACTATAAGAATGAATATCCATTCCAATTTTGTCTAAAGCGAAGTCATAAGCCTGTGCCATCTTCTCCCTAAAAAACAAATAATATTAATTATGTTTATTCTATAATGAAATTTTCTAATAATGAATTTATCCGAGTAGATTTAATCTTCATACTTACTTGTATGTTGCAAGACTTGCTTTTGTTTCTTTGACATAAGAAAGGTAAAGTTTCCATAACTCAATGTTTAAGATTTTCATAAGGCATCTTTGGAAAAGCTGTTAAACAAAACAATCAATTTAGAAATACATTTGATCGGTAGAGAATTAATATGCCGAAGATATTTACTTCAACACTCGACCGTAAAATAAGACACATCTACCACCTTACTTACCCACATAGGCAAGTTTTCTTTCTATGCATATCAAATATTATTGGTACAAATCACGTCATATATATAGTAAGAGAAACTTATAATTTCAATATTTATTTTACAAAATGTATAACAATATACAATGATTATAATATTATGTATATGCATATATCTTTATGTGTATTGTATATTTAGATATATATATTTATATATATATTTATATATATATTGGGATAAATAATAATGCACAAATGCATCAATTGAGAATGGTTTATTGCATAAACATATTATTTAATAATTTCTATTGGATAAAAAAATTTTAAATGGATGTTATTATTGTTTACAATTAACTATAAAATAAGCCCCACGCAAAATAAAGAATATTTATTTATTTTTTTAAGTGGGGCTATTGTAAAAATTTAGCAAACCTACGTGGGATCTAGAAATGAATGATCCCCAAACGATAGAAAAAAAATGAAGACAACAACGCGAAGCAACATAAGGTGAACAAAATAAATTATATTAATATTATATACAGTTAAGATTCACGATAGATTTTTATTGTAATAAATTATTGATTAAAATATTATCACCTTATGCTACCTCTTTTAATGTATCACAATACTTGAGGATATTAATATGTATAATGCCTCAAATAATTGTGATTGGATAGGGGGGTCTGCTAGGATACTATGGAATTTGGTAATTGATTAGATCGATCAATTACAAATTTATGTTTGTAAATGAGATAATTAGATACCATAATACAGGTAGTGCATTATTTATATAAAGAATTAAAAAACAAATAATTTGTTTTTAATAACGTAAATTTCCTTTTTGTTCTGGGTTTTTTTTTATATAACACTGTTTCACACAACACAGCATTTTTTAGGAACCTATCTGCCGTGTTATGGAAGGGTTACCTGTATTCAGATAATAGGAGTAGAGTAATTAGACGCATAAAGTGTCACTTAAAATTTCACAGCAGAAACACTGTGTTCACCAATTTCAAAATAATTTGTCACTTTGTCAGAGGTATTCTATAAACACAACTAATATATGTAACAAATGTACCGCAGGAAGGAATACAAGGCTGTTATATTCAGAAAGTTGTCTTCTTAAGTTGTTTCATGCAAAATCATTTTAATACATTTTCTTTTTCTTTTCTTATTTTGTTAATTTAATTTTATTTTATCTTATCATATTTATTTTGTTCTCTATCAATAAGATAACGAAAAGTATCGTTTACATAAGAAAACAACCTCCCAAATGTATCAACAGATCAGTTATTAATTAATGAAATAATTAACTTATGGTGAAATAAAATGCTTTTATTCACCTCACATGATATGTAAAGTGCTGTGTAATCACATTGTAAGATAATATTGGAACATTTTAAGTTAGTTTGATAATATAATTTGTGGTGCTACTGTAAAAAAGAAAACTTAAACATCAATAAGTAATGTTGTTCGGTTAAAAACACCATTTTCTTATAATTCGTTGATCAAAATTTCAATTAATTTATATTTAAGTAACACACAGTATTAATAGATTAACTATACTGTGTTCTATGTATAATAATTAATTAATTGAATTTTAATAGATATAATTTTAATGTTAATTGTGTTTATATATATATATGTAAATATATATATTTTAACTGAACAACCTAAATATCATGTTGGCGTAAACATTCAATTTAATTTTTACTTAAATTTGAAAACTTTTGAAGAATTGGTGTCAACATACCTTTTCGACCTTTTCGAAGTTCCGCATTTTCATCTGAAAAAGATAACAAATGGTATTCAATATACGTTAATGATATAATTATATTAAAAAAATCATTGCAATTGTATTAGAAATTGAACACAGTTCATTTTACCTCTTGTTCTATATAAATTTTCCAATAGCGGCCTGCAGATGGGAATACAGTGATGAGTTTTTCGAAGACTGGTCTAACTTCAGTAATAGGCCTATTTTGAGCTTCTCTGATTAGAACACTCCAAGCTTCTAAATCATAAGGCGACTCATCCACTGTTTTTTGAGCGCGTTGCAACTTTTCATTGCCCCAATCCTAAATGAAATAATACACAATCATAGAAATATTATTAAACCATAATTAAATCTAACTTGGAATTTTGTTGAGGAAATTAAAACAATATATTTTATATCTTTTGTAACGTTCTTTTTTTAAAGAAAATATTAAAAAGATTTTTAGAAGAGGTTATCTAAGCGAGATATAGAAATTTGTAAAAAAAGAAAAAAAAAAACCCCCTCGTGAACTTACGAATTCTGTTTTATCTTCCGTCATATTTTATTTGTTTCTTACAAAATAATATTAAAAAAAAAAAAGTAAAGTCTTTAATTTAAATAATAATTTTTAAATTATTTCAAACTATTTCCTCTCATAAAGTATACACATAAGCAAACCATATCACATAACAAACTAACGTGGTTACAATGAACTACTTCGTATATCGAACTAACGGTTCAATAATCGATATATCGAAATATAACCTCACTAACTTACGAATTCTCTCTTATCTTCCATGATGTTTTATTTATTTCTTATAAAATAATACGAAAAAAAAGTACTTTAATTAAATAATAATATTAAAATTATTTTCAACTTTTTCCTCGCAGCGTAGATGGAAATAAATCACAGTATACAACGAACTAATATTGGTTACAATGTAGTACCACTTATATCTAAACATGCATTTGGATTACAGCCATCTGTAAAAATAAATTAACAAACTTACAAATTCTGTCTTATCTTCCGTCATATTTTATTTGTTTCTTACAAAATAATACTAAAAAAAGTAAAGTCTTTAATATATAAGTAATTATTTTCAAATTATTTCAAACTATTTCTTCTCTCACAGTGTACACATAAGCAAACCATATCACAAAACAAACTAACGTGACTGCAATGAAACTACAGTAGGGACTCGATTCTGTTTCGTTCTGAAAAGGTTCGTACCCTGTAGTAAGCGTTTCCCCTTCCCCATAAGATTTCATTTATAAGAAATGAGGGGTATATTTATATGTGTGGACAATCCATGTGATGTTGGTAACGTAACCTCAAAAGTACTATAAATATATCAAAATGTAGTATTCACAGCAATTACTTAATCAGTTTATAAGTAATTATTTATTAAATAATAACTAAAATGAAGAATTTGATAAATTAAATGATACTGCGATAGTATTTAATAGTGTATTTAATTAATGATTTTAAATTTCGCGGTAAGGTTTATTGTAAGTTTGATAGTGTTAGTAAGTAGCAGTTGCTATTCTCATTGGTGTATAATAATCAAACCACGCCTACTGGAAACTTTTTCGATAAGTTTCCTTCTCCCAAAACCGAAACGAAATCGAGTTCCTACTGTTTTTCGTATATCGAACTAACGATTCAACAATCGATATATCGAAACATATGATTGGTGCTTGAAATAAAATCTTATCCAGTAGTCTTCAAGCAGTGAGACTTGAATAATCAATCGTGGTGGTGTTATTTTAGTTTTTATTGTTTTTTAAAAAATATAAAAGTAATATTAAAGTCTATGTCTAGTTTATATTGTATTTATTAGTTATATACTTTAGGACAAATGTTTAATTATTTAACTTTATCATATTAAATCCTAATTTCAATTTTGTCCAATACTCTAGTGTTTTTATTGTAACAGTCGGTAATGTAGAACACGATATTGCATTTCCAAGGAGATTGCAATTCGAAATACTTTTTACGTTTTAAGTAACATCATCTATAAGCCTTAACTACGATCAGTAAGGTAGAAATATGTTTCTGTAATAAATTAATTTTTTAAATGACAAGCGCATAGAAAACAAATAAATACATCTGGTTTCCTTATGCAGGTATTATTATTACATGTAACTTTAATCATAATTAAAAATATTAAAAATTGTTTTTAATGTATTGTATAAAAAGATTTTTTAATGAGTATTTTATATAGACGAATTTTATTATAGTTGATTAATTCAAGTTAATAAGTTATTTTCAATTAAATCAACAGATGTTATTTTTTTCCATGAAAAATAATAATACATATAAAATATTGTATAAGTAAATGTAAAAAAATTCGCCCCCGGGTGGACTCGAACCACCAACCTTTCGGTTAACAGCCAAACGCGCTAGCCGATTACGCCACGGAGGCTGTTTGCAAGGGTGTAGATTTTAATTTTCAAACAGTAGACATTTCTTTTCATTAAATAATTAATCTCTTTTTTTTACAGAAACACTGTTCGATTTTATTTGTTTTTAACATCTTTATCATTTGTTGCAGGTCGCCTGAGGATCTGCAACCCTTTCTACATTCACGCAAGCCGAATACGTGGGAATCAAATTGACGAGAGAAACCATACATTTAGATATTTCAAGATGATAAAGAAATGAATTAGACAGGTACGTTATAGACACTGTTACTGACTTTAAATGTATCGATTAACACATCAATTTGCATTTAAGCGTAACTAACTTAATGCTGCGTGCAAATGCATAATATATATGCAAAGTATGCATGACCGCAGTTTACGAATAGCAACTTCGACTGATAGTTTGCTTATTTGCAGCATAGAATAAATTTTTAATTAATATTTGTAAGGTTAACAAAACCGTAGGAATCGTTTCATCTTATTTCGATAAATATTTAACTATTATAATATTTCTTTACGTTTCCTGACTAAAAGATAGGGGTTTACACGAGTAAAGATTAAAAGATTTCATTTTGAGTAGAAAAATAGAAAAATATTGCAACGATGAATTAAAATTAATTGATTCGTATTTGTAAGCAGGTACAAAATTTGGATAGTAAATTAATCTTTAAAAGGGTTTGTTAAATATGTTTAACTTTAAATTAAGACAAAGTCCACGATGTAATAATGGTGAAGGTGTCGATAATGAATCTCAGCGTTAATTAGTCTAACAGAGGTGAGACGATAGGTAGGTTCCTCTTCATGGTATTCCGATATCTCTTTAACAGGGGCTGGTGAACACGCTAAAGGAAAGAAAGAAAGAAGGAAGGAAGGAAGGAAAGAGAAGAAGGTAGAAGAAGGTAGAAGAAGGTAGAAGAAGGTAGAGAGTAAAGCCTAACTGAAACGTCACGCCACTTGTTACTCGTTAGTGTGCACGATGCCATCTTTATATCGAACAGAGAGAGAGAGAGAGAGAAAGAGAGAGAGAGAGAGAGGACCCTGAGGCTGAGTTTACTCCCAACGGTAGCTGGCATCGATAGGCGGTGACCAAGAGACCGTGTAATTAACAATGTTTCTAGTCTCAATGTTTCCAGGTCAACTTGGACGAGTTCCTCGACAGATTTCGACGAAGATGTGACATATCGAGTAGTTGGAAATCTTCCTACTAGTACCATTAGAATTCTACAATTTATCATGAATTTCTATTAGAATTGAGCAACCTTTTTATTCGATAATACCCAATCCGTATAAATGCAAAGTATTTCGTATATAAACAATAAGAACTCGTATTTAAAGTCAGTCGAATTATTGGAACGTTTGTTTACTTATCTTTGAAGAAAATCTTAAGTATTCGAGTGTAAGAAAAAGAGAAATGGAATTTAGAGTGAGAGGGAAGGATAGTTGGTGTGTGTCAGGTGGCGTTTGGGATTCGAATCGTCGAGACGAGGACGACGACGAGAACGAGGATGGGAATGAGGATGAGGACGAGGACGAGGACGAGGACGAGTTGCTTTGTGGTTTGGTCCAATCTCGAAGGTATCTTTCGAGCGTCGACAGCGAGTGCTTCCATTACACTGGGCGGTGGTCCCTCGTTATATCCGGGACGACCAACTCTCCGTGGCTGGTCATCTGATAATCCAAGGATTTATGGCGACCCTGATGGTTCATTTAGCGCCGACATGGTCGGACAGGGGCGGCGTCGAAATATCTTTGCGTGCGTGGCTATACTAACGCGACTATATGCGGAAATATCTCGTTAAAAATGGGTTAGCTCGTTCGTAACCGAGAACGTAGAGAGTGTCATTTAAAATGTCACATTGCCATCATGTCAGACAGATATATTTTATGTTGTACTCGGACGAAAGAGAGTTTAACATATTACTATATAAGAATAAAGTTTTACCACATTTATATATTTTCTTTTTTATTCTTTATTCTAATTTCTTGAAGTGAAAACTTCTTTAACCGCTTTAGACAATTTTTTGTAAGGAAAAATCTTATGGGTTCGTCTCAGCAACTTATGTACGCGTATACACATAAACACACATGTACAATGGAGTATATACAATGTGTTGACGTTTTTAATTGTAAGTTTTAATATTACAATTAGTTTGTAACTTCAAAATACAGTTTGAATGTTTCACTTCTGTCGGCAGTCCTCGTGACTGAGAAAAAACCAGCAGGAACCGTTAAGAAGCTTTGTTTTTCCTTTTTTTTTTACACATACACGAGAAATGTATTAAGAAGTCGATTATTTTTCTGAAGGTGGATGGTTAAACGCCCTCATTTGAACGAGACCTTCTTCCAACGTTGAGTAACGGAGAAGAGGAAGAATGAAGGGGGGAAAAGGAGAGGATTTAGTACTGCACCACGAATCGCAGAACGTATGAAACTTTCACTCGATGGAATCATCAAATAGGTAAATAACTACTGCGATTACGTTTATTGCTACGATAAACTACTGCGATATCGTTGGTACGAACTCTAACAAAGTTTCCTGGTCTACTTGCGGATCCGTTAGTAAATAATTATGAAAATTTTAACGTCATATTACTTCGGGTAAACGGTTATATGTTATTTAATGAACCTTAGCCCAATAGTACGTAAACTTAAAATTTAATTATCTGTTTTCTCGGATGTATATTCAAACTATCAAGATTTCAATTGTAATATCGTCAAATCAAATAAGAAATATTTAATATATTCTTTGAATAGGACAACGATTAACAGACACGATGTTAATAAATAATTAATATCGTTTAAGTAAAATCGGTATTGTTTTTAAGAAATAAGGATAATTATTAAATTAGAGATGTAGTTAGATTGTAGTTAACCAAGTAAATAGTATCGTCTGTGATCGTAAACGGCCAATAAAATATGATCTATGCTTTCTCTCTTTCGTTCTTCTGTGCAACATGCATAAAGAAACGTGCTAATTAATAACACCTCTTACGAAATATACCCATGAACTATAGTAAACTATAGTAAACTGAATTAGATCAAATTACCGAAAGCAATAATTTCTGTGTAAGTGATCAAAATCATTAACTCGATTGAAAAAATGATCATTTTCATTTCTCATAGACCATTTCTTGATATTGCGGATAAAGAATGTAAGAAGGTTTTTTTTTTTCTTTTTCAAGAGATTACGTTTCTTGCATATGCGTGTAATACGTATGCGATTTAACGAGTGTTAGTCAGTGTGCCGTGGGAAAACGCGACACGGGTACGTTCGTTCATTCGTTCGTTCGTTCCTAAAGAGCCTGAAAAGTAGACAGTTTCGAGACGCAAGGTAGATACGAGAAGAAGGTTGACTTGTTGTTTGGTAGCCACAGGAAACTCTAAAAAAAGATTTAATGACTACGGTGAGGAGAGGAGATGAGAGGAGTGGACAGAAGAAGAGAGGGGAATAATACCCTCTGTAATAAATTACTTATTTGCTTGTAATCTGGTTAATCGTCATTTTTCGTGGACATTTATCTCAAGAGATTAGATTTATTTTTTGGGAGAAATAATTATATATACGAGATATCATCAATCGTAATTATTCTTCTTTTTTAAATAGAAATTTGCAACGACTATAAAGCAAAAAAGAAGTATTATTATTATTATCATCGTAATCATCATCATCATCATCATCATTATAATCATCATTATTATCATGACGATGATCAAAAGACTTGTATCGCAAAATCGTTAGGGTTTGTGAGAGTCTCGTGCGATTCGACGTGACCGATAATCGCACTATTCCAGGACGGTCGTGTCGTCGTAGTCGTCGTATTCGTCGTACTCGTCGTTGTCATCTCGCACTCTTGCTTTCCACGTTAGTTCCATTCCATTCCATTCTCGTGAGCTGAAGGAAAGGTTTCGACATTGTTAGCCCCTCAGCCGTCGCTCGAACGATCATTGGCATCGTAAAGATCTCGAGATATGACATGCGTTACGTTTCTTCTTCCACGTGATACGAAAGTCGCATAATCGTCTCCTCTCTCTCTCTTCTTTCTTCGTTTATATGCTCATGGATCCAGGAAGTATCTTCGAGTCGACGTGCCTTCGATAAGATATGCAAAATTAAAGATTACTTATTTATTTATTTATTAGTTTACTTTTAGTGCAGCATAGGTTAACGAATGCCTTTTGAACACGTAGACAAAATAATAATAAAAGAAAGCAAACGAGTCTCTTGGATAGTAGATAGGAGACGAAGGAAGATCGGATTTTCGATCGAGCTCACATCGAAGATAGTTTCGCGGCTCATTAGCCGATTAGAGCTGTATTATATCGAAGAGTAATTACCGTCCGCGTGAATTATTAGCTTGGGCTCTCCGTTACTTATTGAAAAAAAAATATCTGTCTATACTACTATATATATATACCTATAGGTTTCTACCTGTATACCTAGGATATCTCTACTACGTGCTTTCGTTCACCGCTTTTAGAAAGCCTATACACTCGCCTAGATCGAACGTTGTATAATATCGAGGTAATTACTCTTGTAATTGCTCAGGTCCATGCCTTTGATTAGTATCGACGCACGCAATGCAAGAATTGATAAACCTTCTTACGTATTTCGTTGCTACGTTGTATTATTTCTTGTATTTTTTCAAATTAATTTAAAACAACGATGTTTTTTCTTACGAAAATTGCTTGTCGCGTTGTGTTAAATAAAGAAATGGTACTAGTATGACTTTGATTGTTCTAATTGTAGAATTATTTCTTTTGAAAATTGCAATGAAAAGTTGTCTTCTCTAAAGTTCGTGGAAATGAAAAGCAAGCAAAGTTAATGAGCAAACGGTGGTGGTACGCATTTACGAGCCGTGGACGTTTTCGTAATTCACTTTCTAACGCCTAGCTAAAATTATATCGTCACTCTCTCGTACCTATTTACTAGCCTTCTCTTACCACATACACATATACACACATATATGTTTATGTATATCTCTATGTATGCATAACTACTACTGTCCTACGGATATCTTATAACGTTCGCAATCAAATAGGCTCGTAGCATATTCGTAGTACGACTAACTACGACGTCTTTCTGGTCGTGTGCAAAAAGACGATTCGCATTCGTTCGCAGAGTTATGAGAAAGGGTTGTATTATACCTTTATGTGATACCTACCTCTATACGACAAGGTATATGTATATTTATATGCGAGAATATAATTTATAAACGTTGTTATAATGTTTAACTTACGAGTACGTACGTTGAACTATGAAATACGATATTATTCTATTACTGTCAATAAGATACGATTATTTTCTTGTCTATCTAAAACCGGACAGATCTTTAGCTTTAATAATTGCCGTATAGGATAATTACAAACTCATAAAGAAAATTCTTTAGACATTTTTTTTTAAAAGAAAAAACCTTTACTTTCTTAAGGAAATAATAAATACTTGCATTTTAATTTTAATTTTATTTTATTCTTTCTGTTGTTTTCGATATGTACAGTTAATAAGGAAGCTACGATAGATTTTACAAACACGTGTATCGTTAAATCCAAATTTTCGATTTAATAGAAAGAAAGAGATAGGCGTATAGGGGGAAAAAGAGGGGAAATTAGTTAAAGAAGCTCGTATTTTATCTTCTTAATTATTATCTTTTCAAGAACTCCCATGTAACGTATTCGAATCTAATCAAGATATGTAGAATGAGAGGAATCTAAAACGTTAATCGAGCGTATAATTATAATTCCAGATAGGAGAGTTGAAATATCAAAAGAGAGTTCTATCTCTTTGGTAGACGGTGATTCTTTTACGACGTGAAAGAAATCATCGTAAATATAAATGCTTCCGGTGAAATGTTCTTGGCAGTCTCTCGTCGGTGGTTTAGGTCGTGTCCGCGTATCTTCGATCTGATGCATCACAAACGAAACGTTCCCGCATGCTGGATTTCTCTCTTGAGATGTGACTTGTGAAGAAGTAGGGGAACGAAGGTGAAAAGAAATAAACGATCTATCCTCATCGGCCATTCCCAGTATCCTTTCGTGGTATTGGAATAACGAAACTTGGTAAATGCTATCAACCTTTATAAAGAAGGGGAAAAAGAGATGGAAGAGGAGAGAAGTTATGATGACAACAGCGATCGAGAGTTCGAAAGTTACCGAAAGTTTCTTCGTCTTTATTTATTTTTCTATCTCTCTTTCTCTCTTCGAGATTTATCTCGAAGAAGAAGAAGAAGAAGAAGCAGCAACAGCAGTAGTAGTAACAGCAGCATTGCCTCCAGCTAGCCCGCCAACTCCTTTAAAACATCCATCGTTTTGTAAGCTTCGGATTATAGCATGTACAAACACTCAGAATATATATGTATATATATATATGTACACTCTCCTGAGCAACTAATGATGACAAATATATATCCGTGCGAACTAGTACCCGCGATTAATAATATTCGCTTACGGTTCGAACGATTCGTTACGCTCGAATATATGCGGAACGCCGTACGCAAAGGAATATTTCATCGTAACAAACCGAGATCACCGGAGGGGGAATTTATGCAGCCACGAAGTTCTCTACGTTTTCGGCGAACAAACCAACACGGTTAAGGTGATTCGTCTTATTACAGTCATTCCTTTCATATTTATCATCGACGATTCTCGTAATAAGATTTACCACACTATCGACATTTTATTTTCATCATCGTTGAGACCAAACTCGGTAGCGTTTATATGCGTTTGATTAATCTAATTAGGGAGGGAGGATATAAAAATGTTTAGAGAGTGAGTATATCGACATTCTTACAATTTCTTATCCTTGTATATATCTTTCTTATCTTTCTCTCTATTTTTCTTCATCTGTGTTTTTATTTGGAGTACATCTAAGCTAAAGATGCCAGTTTCAATCGTTACTATCATTTATTCTCTTTACCCTACTGGATACTTCTTCTTTCCTAATCATCCTATCCTCGATCAATTACTTGACTTCTTCTTCTTCTTCTTCTTCTTGATTTATCAAAGAAAAATAAACTCGATAGGCTACACACCTCGAGTACCACCCTAAAGGTAGTTTAAAGTCATGGAAAGAATATGGATGAAGGAAAATGACGAGGATGATAGTTGGTGGGCTCATTGAAGGCGATGGGAATGTCACGCGGTGTGTGCTTGCCCTTAGGACGGACCATAGAAAATGTAAGAGATCTCAGTGTGGGTATAATACGGCTCGTTCGTAAATTCAATTATGGAGACTCGATCCCATTAGGAGCTGGGTAGCAGTAAAAACGTCCGGAGGTAGGTAGTACCTACTCTACGCGCTGCTGTGCGGTTGCTGTTGCCGTTGCCCGTTGCAGTTGCCGTTGCTGCAGTTGTTGCTGCCGCTGTTGCTGCGAAGCCTCCGACGATTGCTCGCCTCCTTTGCTCGCCTCCTTTGCTCGCCTCCTTTGCTCGCCTTCTTTGCTCGCCTCCTTTGCTCGCCTCCTAAGACCGCCCTCCCCCTTCTTCCTTCCTTCCCTCTTCTTTAGCCTTCTCAGCCTTCTCAGCCTTGTCCGCGCCTTTAACTCTTGCCTCAAGTTCTACGCGCTCCCGATACCTTAGTCTCTAACGTATGCAGATATCGCTTCTTTCGAAACCACGCTACTACGCCGCTAATGTATTCCAAGTTAACGTTTCAGAGCGTCATTATTGTGTTCCAGCTAAATTCCCTTTCACTATTTTCAATCGGTCGCGCGTATATTTATACATCTATGAAAATATCTTTGACTTATCATTTTTCTTTCTATTCATTACTTTTCTTTTTTATTATTTAACTCTTTTCTCAAGATCCTCTTCGTTCTATGGAACTGTTATTACCAGAGATGATTATTAAATAAGTATTTAATAAGGATAGGGTACGCTAAACACGTTACGAGTATATACATAAATGTAATTATTAGATATTGATAGACATATCGATATACGTGATCTTTAGATCGTGTTAATTCAATCCACTGACGTTGTTACTATTTTTAGCTAGATTACGTTGATTACGTTTCTATATACCCTCTAACAACAAATGTACGATAGATTAGTCTACTTTGATTGCATATGTACAGTAACTATAATAAATCATAATTAATTATGATAATAATAATAATGACAGAGGAAGAGAAATCTGACGTTTCGCGTTGGCTCGTTTGTTATTGGTTAGGGGATTGTTAATAGGATTTAACAGCTGGTCCGTGATGCGTATACCTTCGGATGTAACGTCACATACCTTAACGTAAATATAGTTTTCACTGTCGAGTTCAGAAAGTAGGGATTCTATAAGCGAATAATTTTTTGCTTACCATCGGGGTAAGGAGGATTTATAGTAAGTACTCCATTTTCTGATAGAAATGGGTACCATCGATCGTACGGTGACGCGGAAGACACGTGGACGCGATACGAATGGCATGGTAGTAAGTACGAGTTTCTTGTACTACCTACCATAAGCGGCTTTGTTGTGTACCCTTTTTGCAGCAACATTGTCCAAGAACTTGGCATGAGTTTACGAAGCTCAGGATGGCACCCGCGAACGACGGAGTCTCCTGTTTATTGCGCACACTTTTGCGGTAACAAGATCACCGTCAGACATCGCACTTTGCTCTTGGAATACGACAGGACTCTCTTTACGGGTATGCTTACTCCATACTTATAACTTGAACCAGCTAGTAGAGATAGTATATAATCGTATATATTCCTTATATGATTTTTATTGGATTTTACTTAAATGAAAAATAAACTAAAGAATATTCAATTATTTTTCATATAAATTCGTATATCAAATGTAAGTTGACTTTGAAATAAGAAATATAATAGAAATAGATTCTATGGGAAAGAGAAAGAAGGGAAAGAAAGATGAGAATTTCATTATAGTACCGTTTAAGTTAGTACCTAAGGTAGTAGCTGGTTAGGCTTAGGTACCTAGCTTATAGTCGCTGTTCGTAACTACAAATATTCTCATGCAGCTATACAGAAAGGATTTGTACTTACCGACTACGGAGAATAGCTTACAAGTTGTGTGAATACCAGCAAGCAGAAAGACCCCTTTTGCCAGTCGGGACAAATACGTTGCTGTGTTAAGAGAGGAAAGGAAGTACCTAAGCTAAGCTAAGCTAAGCTAAGCTAAGCTGAGCTGAGCTAAGCTAAGATAGAGGAAGAATGAGACAGAAAGATATCGCTGACTAGTCGGTGCTATACTCTGGAAAATAGCCTAATGATCGTATTGTGGCTGCTTAGAATCGCCATGAACCGTCTCTCCCAAGAGTACCAACACATAGTACGTTGTTTTACATTTATTTAGCTTTACACAGAACAACAACACACGCAGACTGCAACAAACGCCTCGGGTCGGTCGTGTTTATCCGTCCGTTCGTTTGATTCGTAAAACGCGGAGGAGACGTTAACGAGGACACGCGGATGCATTTATACGGCAGATTGACCGACGACAGTCGCCACTTGAGACAAACTCGTGCCACTGTATAGTAACTTAACTTAACGTAACTTGTTGGAACTCTTTGGTAACTTTTAATGAGCTTATTCACGAAGGACAAATTAATTTCGATGCTACTAGTATCGACTACCATTTCGACTTTACATTTTAGTTTATATGTTTATTTAATTATCTCTATATTAATATTCTTAGAGGGAAGTATTTATTTTAAGAGAGTGAATAAAAGAGGAGGGAGGAGGATGGAAAATAGAGATTAAACACTTTGTAGAATTTTGTTGGTTTTTTCAATTTTTTAATGTCGTAACCCTGCCAAATACAATAATAATAGTAATAGTAGCAATTAATAATAAAAATCATAATAATGACAATGATAATAACGTTATCTAAAATATATAAACCATCATTACACACGATAATAATAATAATAATAATTAGTATTATTATTATCATCGATATTGGCGCGTTCCCGTTGTCGCAGATAGACACGATCTCACAACACATTAGATCGTGCCTTTTTCTTTACGGTCATTCGCTTTTTGCCAAGGATGAATTATATTTCCGTTTAACTATAGGAAACGCTATTAAAGGAGAGAGGTTTAATAGTATTTAATATGCGCTCTTTAATCTTACGTTCGGTCTAAATATCTTTAGGACTTTTTTTTTTTCGTATTACAAAAAAAAAATAAAGAACCACCTTCGCAAACTCCGTTACTATATAATGTATATAAATATATATATATATATATATATATATGTATATATATATATATATATATATGTATAT